>JAQGCB010002493.1:0-11443 GCA_034698835.1 Protaphorura tricampata | reverse complement strand
GAATTTTGCTTTCTTTATCAGTATTTCAATTCAGCGTTGTAGAAACCTAATAAAATAAATCAGATGAACGATTATCACTTTGGGATTTTAAAAATTCGTAAAAAAATAATAATTTACAGTTATTCAAGTCTGGGCAGATCAAATAATGAGACCGGAGACCCAATAGAAGTTTCGGTGGTCTTAACTCAAACGCACATTTACGTCAATATTCAATAAAATTAACAGTTATTTCTAAAATCTACTTACCCAAGTCAACTGAAGGAAAATGAATTGTTCCAGTTTCCCGTTTAAAATCTTCGGTGGTTCATCGTGATTTGGTATCGTGATCGGTGTTAAGAAATTCGATACTCCTAAATCCTGATGACGAAATGATTCAACCAAGTGCAAATCTCTGAAACAAAAAACAAAAATAAACGTATATTTGATTGAATTTAAAAAAAAGTACTTTCTTCTTTAAAAAAATACTTTACTTCTTCGCAAAAATACAAAACGAATTAATGCTGAAAATCTTTGTACCTACAATTCAATTCATGTAAAATTCAAAATAATTAATTTGTGAAATTACCGTTTCAAATCGGTGGAAGGATTCGCCCAGGCCCAAGATTGATGTAAATTAAACAGTAATTGATAAAAATTAAGAGCAAAAGCTACAAAAAAATTTTAAGATTGGATTTTTAGATCAGAAATCAGAACACTTCAATTTTTTGTCCGGAAGAAGAAAAAGATTTCTCCGATAGAATTAGAATTAGATTCGAAAATGTTCAAGGCTACCGCGTGGAAATGACCAAATATTGGGTCCAAGTCCAAAGTGTCCATTCTATTTATCCTTGCTCAGAAAAATTATCGGATTTTTTCAGATGGACTTTGTACGTACGTACGATGCGAAGATGCGATGACGTCGATTATGACGATATGACATAAAGTTAACGTTAATTGCTCGTATTGACACTTTCGACACTTTCACAGCATAGCATAGTGGTACGGGTCTATCCCTTCCGTTACGTTGAAGTGGGGTTCGATTCCCGATTCTTTAAATCATAATTTGTAATTGAAGGGCCTAGAACGAAAAGTACACCTGGCTGACTGCATTTTTGAGCATGTTGATTTGTTGACAACTGCGCACGCTCGAAATTGATTCCCGCCAAAAAAATGTACAGGGAGAATGGACGCTCGGGTTCGATGACCTTTGTCTCGCTTTTGACTGTTCCCGGGTTTCAACCTTATGTCGCGGGAAATTAAATCACGCGCAAGTCAGGCCGTGGGAAAATGAAAATGCGCGAAAGTCGACTTACATTTAATTTTGCACTGATTGACTGAATTTGTCATTCA
Organism: Protaphorura tricampata; assembly: GCA_034698835.1. Lineage (NCBI taxonomy): Eukaryota > Metazoa > Arthropoda > Collembola > Poduromorpha > Onychiuridae > Protaphorura > Protaphorura tricampata. Next base: position 10,114 of record JAQGCB010002493.1, on the reverse strand, counting down.
TTCTTCAACTTTGGTTTTTTAGTTTAGTTTTTTTTACTCAAACATCTCATCTCCAGTAAAAATCACTGTGAATAGTTGCGGAAGTGTTTTGTGTATTGTTTCAAGTGAAAATGAATACCAACAACCCAAATCCAAATCAAAATCCACACGGAAATCAAAATCAAAATCCACACGGAAATCAAAATCAAAATTCACACGGAAATCAAAATCAAAATCCACACGGAAATCAAAATCAAAATCCACACGGAAATCAAAATCAAAATCCACTCGTAAATCAAAATCAACTCGTAAATCGAAATCCACCTCCCAATCTAGCAATACCTACCAATCAGAAACCGAAAAAACGTTCAAGGAACCCGACGAACTGGAAAGCCAACCAAATTAAAAATGCAAAAATAAGTGGTGAGTAAAATTACCTGTGCATATTAAAATCGAAATTATTATATAAAATGAGAACTGTTTGTCGGTATTTAACCAGTACATGACAAAATTAATTGAATCAGATATTTTATATATTGAAACAGGACAGCAGCACGTAACGTACAATGGACAACTCGTACCAGCCAAACAATCATTAGACGTACATTGCCCGTGTTTAGTTCAGTGCAGCCGTAAACTTACCCTTCCACAGAAGCAGAAAATATTTGATGATTTCTATTCGCTCAACAATCATACCGAACAAAATATTTACTTGAGAGGTTTGATCTTTGGGACACCAGGAGGGAGAAATCAATACAATGTCAATATAGGGGGGACTTTAATTCAAGTGTGTCAAACATATTTTCTCGGGCTCCATTCAATCAAATCTTCAAGACTTCGGAAGAAGGTAATTCACTTTGTATAATATCTACCAATACGAGGTGTAGAATCTATTTGAAAATTATTTGAGTCAAATTTAAATATATTTCAGGTGACAAATCGTCAGTCTGAACCAAGGGATATGAGGGGACGACATACAAATCATTCAAAAATTCAACAACAATCCCTGACTACTATTCGCAATTTTTTAAATGGACTTGACACGAGAGAGTCGCACTATTCCCGTTCACAAAACGTGAACAAAAAATACCTGGACTCCTCCACAACTGTGTCCTCATTGTATCGACGATTTTTGGAACAGAACCCACTACTCAACCCAGCTGTCGTCAACAATCGTCTGAACAAAACTCAAGTCCGATTCTGGCTGTTTGAAAAGATTTTTAATTACGAATTCAATATTTCATTTGGTTATCCCCGTTCAGATCTGTGTGAGACATGCGAGAGTCTTCATGTCAAGAAGAAACTACTTCAGCCAAATAGTCAAGAACTGCAAGATATTTGTTTGGAACAAGAGGATCATCTATTTGAAGCAGGGAAATTCTACGAATCAATGCAGTCTTCTAATTTGGTCAATTTGCCTCCCAATGAAATGTGTGTCTGCTTTGATTACCAAAAAAACCTACCTCTTCCAGTTACAAATGTTACAGCCGAGTACTTCCTTAGCCAGCTATGGATTTATAACTTCTGCATCCATGACTTGAGAACTGGAGATTCAAAAATGTTTCTGTATTCCGAAAATTTTGCTCAAAAAGGTTGCAATGAAGTTATTTCATGTCTCATGTATTATATCAACAACTTTGTGCCTCCAAACATCACTGTGCTGAGAATATGGTGCGATAACTCATTCGCACAAAATAAGAATCGGTATCTGCTAGCTGTTCTTCAAAGTTTGTGTGGAAATAGATTTACAGAAGTAAAAATCAAGTTTCCAATTCCCGGACATTCAAGAATGAGGTGCGATAAGGACTTTGGGCTAATCGAAAAAAAGAAAAAGAAGAAGGATAAGTTCAGTTACCCGTCAGATTGGCTCAATTTGATTAGATCTGCTAAACCTTCCTCCCCATTCGGCATAATATACGTACAAAATGCTCTTACGGATGATTTGGCTGACGATGGTACTCCGGTGGCTGAAGTATACGATTATAAAAGTGCGCTCGACCCGATACTTCGCCCAGCTGACGGTAATTTAATTTAACTCACTTGTATTCTATGATTTCATTCCTGAATAATTAGGCTCACTTCTAAAATTTGAACAGGTATAAATCAGATTCGTGGAGTTCGAATTGACGGTACGGGATCTGCATTTTTTGTCACTACAACATATGGAACTCTTGAGCACCGACTGGTGTTGCTGAAGAACGGGATTAGCCAACATAATCTAGTGACAAGAATCCAATTACGTCGGCCGGGCGGAGTGGGTCTACTTGACCCCGCATACAACTCGTACTTGGACATAAAGCCGAGAAAATTAATTAATATTAAAAAATTACTTGAGTATGTCCACCAGCCCGAAGATAAGATATTTTACGAATCTCTAGAGTTGTAATATTGTGACCGTAGCCCATATAATTTGTCTAGGTAATTATGTACAGCTCTTGTGCATATCTAATTAGTTCATTGTGTTAAATAATTTTGTTTAAATTAAATTTGGCTTCTTTAAAAATTTCATTTCAAAGTAATTTGCAGAATAAAATGTTTATTTGAAGTCGGCTATTATTTTCAACTCCCTACGACATGCGTAAAAATTTTAATTCAAAATCTCTTAGCAACCGTAGTAATTTCCGTTTCTAGGAATTCTCAGGTGTACTTTTCGTTCTAGGCCCTTCAATTACAATTACGAATTTGTAGTTGTATTTAATTACATCCCAAAACCAGTGTAATTTGAAATTTCGGTAATGTAATTTCTAATTTGTTTCTGAGAATGTAATTTGTAATTGAAAAACTCTGAAAGACCTTGATGAGCTTGACGTAGTAAAAAATTGGTAGCTTTTGAATCATTCAGTATGAAAATCTTTCACTTCGTAGATATAAGTGAAGGGACTCTGGCACATGAAACCCAGTCATCATTTCTACACCTCTGTAAAATTGCAGGGTGTAAAAATTCCAAACATTCTAAATGTTTTGTGAAATTTTGAAAGAATGTCTCATAGATTTGGTTCCTTAGTATTTATAATGGGATCCACATCTGGACCACATACCATCAGCAAGTAATTTCTTAAATAAATCTATTCTTCGTGGCCTGATGTGAAATTGATGAACTATTCAAATTGTTTTGTAATTAAATAGTAATTCTCAGATTAAATCGGTAAATCGGTAATTATGAATTTTTATGACGTTGTTAATGCCTCTCCAGACATACGCAGTAATTAAAATGCAAAAAGTCTCATTTCACAATTGGATTGTATTGCATTTGTGCGTACTACGAAATTATTGGCACACTTTTGTAAAATTTCAACCATTTTAGGAAAGTAGCATTGCTACTTCCCTGGAAACCTGGAAAGTTTGTGCTGAAATCACAGACAACCTGTGAATTGAGGTTACCCTCGGCTTTCAAGTTCATTTCTATTATTGCATAATTTTTTCATCACCGATCTGAATTTCCGTTCTCGGAAATTCTTAAATTATAAGTTATCAGCTATTCTTTAACTCATTCCAAATTTTGTCGAGTAAAACTAAATTCCAAATTGAAAACACATAACACATATTTTTAAAATGGCCGGAGGAAAGAAGAAGAATAATTTGAAACCCAACAAAGCTACTCCTCCACGAAGGAAAAATGCCGGTGTATCAAAAATTCCTGCTACCACAGTAGCCAAGCAGTCAACATCGCCAAGCGGTACTTCACCATCCAGATCGGACTTCAACAGAAAATATGTGATCAAGTCCCCAATGGATTCAAAGGACTACGTGGTGGTTACGTTGTCGAATGGTCTCAAAGCATTTTTGATTTCTACTTGTGAGCATGAAAAGGATTTGGGTGACAAGCAAATCAATGCTCGCACTGGGGCTTTCGTAAAAGTAGAAGAATTTAATCGAGGATTCGTTAAAATTCCTGATATCAAACCCCAAGCTCCACCTAATAAGAAGTCAAAGCAAACACCGGTCGAGTGGTCACCAGTGCTTAAAAAGGCCAGGGAGGCATTTAAGGTGGAGAAGGAATCCAAGGTCCAACGCCGGAGTCCTGTCTCCATTTGTCTTGCAATCGGAGCTGGGTCAATTCACGATCCAGATGACATCCCAGGAATGGCTCATATTTGTGAGCATGCTTGTGCAAGTTTTGGATCAAAGAAATATCCTCAAGTGTCTTCACTTTTTTATGAGACTAGAAATGCGGATGGGACGTTTAATGCTTGCACAATTCATGACAATACATTTTACACCGTCCAATTGGATTTAAATGCAGCAGGTATGAATTACAAAACGAAATGAATCTGCAAAAAATTGCAACCGAATATGAATGACTAATTTTGAAACTTTAAAAATTCAGGTCAAGAAGGTTTTGAGAGAATTTTGGACATACTCTCAGACAATATACAAAATCCATTATTACCAGCTGATAGAGTTGCTCGGGAAATTCATGCCGTGGACTGTGAATTTGGATTACAAGAACACCATGATGCTTCGAGAATGTGGCATCTCCTCTGCACAACCACAGACACAAAACATCCATTCGGACGATTCAGCTGTGGAAATTCTGAGACATTCGAAGGAAAAGATCTTCACAACAGAATTGCGGAATGGAAGGAACGTAATTATGCATCAAACTACATGACTCTGACCATAAAAGCAGACTTGCCTTTGGATCAACTGGAAGAAAGTGTTGAAAAATACTTCAGTACCCTCAAGGAGAATCCCTTACCGTCACCAATGGAAGAACTTCTCAAAGTTCATGGAAATCCATTCGATACGGATAAATTCAAGAAATTGTACAAAGTGTATCCGGTGACTGACCTTCAACTCATGACCGTCACTTGGTTTCTTCCAGCCAAATATGCCCAAAATGTTGACACAAAACCTCTTGCTTATTTGGGCTCACTTTTCAGTGACGGAAGCAGTCTTATGAAGCATTTCCGTGATAAACACTGGGCTTATGCTATGAAAGCCAGTTCACCGTTCGGTGCTCCTCACAATGAATTCTGTTCCTTGTTCTCTATTTTGATTCAATTGACAGAGACTGGAGTTCGAGACTTTGTCCAAGTGGTCAAAGCAATTTATACTTATCGAAAAATGATAATTGATGAGAAACCTCAGGAGAGAATTTTCAATGAACTACAACGTGAGAAGGCAGATGCATTCCATTATGGAAAAAATCGTTCACCCATGGACGGCCGGAATGACCTCTCTGATTTGACTCAACTCACCTGCAATCTACGAAAACTCGAAGACCCAAAGTTTATCCTGACCTCTCAAACACTCATGACAGAGTTTGACCCTAAACTCATTGAGGAGTGTGTCAAAGGTTTGACCCCAAGGAACATGAATGTCATGATTTCCTCAAAAACATTCAGAGGAGTTTGTAAAGAAGTTGAAGGTTGGTACAAAACCAAGTACGCTGTTTGTGACCTTCCTGAAGATATGTTAAAAAATTGGGACAACCCAAAACCATGTCGGGATTTGAAGCTTCCAGTTGAGAATAAGTTCAGACAACAAAACATTATTTGCCCAGTTGGAGGGCCAGGAATGTCTGGGTTCCAGCTTCCGATTCCGACTATGCTCTTGAAGAACAACAAAGCTTCGGCCATTTACTGCAAACTCCCACTGTGTGAACCAGGAAAACTGTCGAATGGATTTTACAACATTTTCATTGCTAATCCAACCCTGAGTCAAAATTCAATTGGTTCTGGACTTTTGGAAATTTGGCTTACCATGATGCAAGATCATTTGAGAAAATCTTTGTATGAGGCGAAGAAGTCTCGAGTCCATGCTATTGCAATTCCGAACGGTGGAAACTCAGTCGTATTGACTTTACTGGGTCCATCCACAAATCATACACAGATTCTCAAAACTCTGCTCAATACATTCAACAGTTTTGAGAAAACTGCAGATGAAGGGTCATTCAATGACTTCAAAGAATTGTACAAGAAGGCATGTGGAAATGTAACTCTCAGGTCGGACGCATTTGCCATGGATTTACAAGAGTTTGTTCTGAGAGAAAATCATGGTCTATATGATCACACCAAAGCTGCCATTGACAGTAAGCGAATTTATCAATTAAAAATCGCAAAATTGGAATTACCAAAAATAATTTTTCCCAATCTGTTTTCTGCATTTAGATTCCAGCTTTGAGGATTTTCAAAATTTCGTCCGAGCTTTCAAGTCCAAAATGTTTGTGCAAGCCATAATGATGGGCTGTGTCGCTGAGAAGGATGCAAAAGAAGCAGCTGGGGTGATCGAAGGAATGAAATACAACGAATTGCCAAAAATATTTTCCACCCCAGTCTCACGTGCAATGCAACTACCCCTTGGTGAACGTTGTATTCGCGTGAAATCCAGGAATGAGTTGGATGAGGTCTCAAGAGTCATCAATTTTTACCAATTTGGTAATCTTGGAGGTGATGAAAAAGCCCTTCTGAACAAACTTGCCACCATTATGTTTACCCCTGCATTTGTTCAACTCAGGTAGGACATATACATTAAAAATAATTCCACAAAAATCAAAATATAAAAATCTTCAAACGAAATTTGGAGTTACAATTTATTTATTTTTTGGTACAGAAATGTCGAGAATTTGAGCTACGTTGTCCAGCTAGGATTCTCGGAACACGTTGGTGCAGTGGGATTTCGATTCCACGTCTACCCACAACCCCATCGTCACACCACTGGTTTTGTGGACGAACGAATCGATGCATTTTTGATTTCATTCCGGGAAAAATTTGGAAACTACTTTGAATTTTTCAAGGGTTCTGGAGACACAAAAGTTTGTTCTCGTGAAGAACATCAAATGATGATTGATCTCTACGATGACTACCTTCTCCCGAATGGAAAAGCATTCCGAAAATTATCCATCCAAGTGGTTGGAAAATGTGATGAGATGAAAGCTAATGAAGAACCAAAGCAAGAAGTCGGACTTCGATCAAAAATCAAAAAGTATAAAACAACATCGGATGATGGGGAAGGAGATCCCATGGCTGAGTTGGACATCAACTTTGATGTTCCAGAGTGTTGTGAAGACACAAATGGATATTTCATTACGGACCTTGTGGCTTTCAAAAATTCTCTCTTCTGTTTCCCTCGTCCATCATCATAGACTTTACAATCTCAACTCATTATCATTATCTTGCCAAATTTTACAATCACCAGATTGAGTATCTGAATTCTTGAATTGAATAAATTACTAACATCAAAAAGTCAACTATGTCTGTTAGTATTGTGTATAGTGTGTAATATTATTCTTAACTCGTCGTGTCAGATAACGGGCAATATATTCAGAAAATACCAGACTATTTGCTGAACTAATGTAAATTTAAATGAAGTCACAAACTCATCTGCTCAGACATTTTCATTGTGAATTTTTGTAAGTTCTTCATTTTGCTTAATTCTCTCTAGTAGTTCCGTAAAAATAGCAATACAAGGTAGGATTGGCAGTTTACTCCGATTAACATTGCATATCAAAATAATTTCCTAGAATACTTTCAGAACATGAGGTGAACTAGTAGTTCTTGCGTACAAAATAGCAATACAAGATTGGATTGACATTTTGTTCCAAACAACCTTGCATACCAAAATAATTTTCTGGAATACGTACAGAACTTGAGGAAAGTGAACTCCTATTTTCTTTCTCCGCCGATTGCATTGCATTCTCAACTAGACTGGAATAGGATTGATAGTGAAAAGCAAAGTGAAAGCAAGAGAAAGTCCTCTTACAGGGCGGTTCATAATGCTTACTCCATGCATACAGACTAACCACGGGTTGACAACTAAAAGTCAAGTGAGCATTTCAAGTTTGAAGTAGTTTTTGTACGATACAATCGACGCTTCTTGGGAATTAGCATTCTTTCTACAGTGGACGTCTCCGTGGCCGTCTCAACAGACAAAAGCCTCTTTTACAAAAGCAAAGGTAATTTGAAGAAATTAAATCGGTTCTGTATGTTAGTAGTATGTAGAGTACGCTGCGGAGTCAATTCGATCCAGTTATTAAGCTAATTTCATATCTCTAACTTGTCTGAATGCATGAATAGATTTGAAACATTAGTATATCCGTAAGTCTCTCGTTAATTAAACGTCAAGAATTTTCTCTACCCCATTAAATACGGACATTCACAAATCACAATCTAAACTCATTCCTAATATCAGTCGTTATTAACAATTCATTTGTACTTTCTGTCTGATATTTTTGTTCGTGTGTTAGCTTTATTATATTGTAATTGAAATTGTATACTATACTGCGCGACTGAAATAAATGTATGTAAGTGCCACTCACAATGAAGTCACATTATTACGAAAACCATAGTTATCTAATTCCAGCTCTTCACACTCGATGAATTTATTTCTAATTATGGATAGAGTGTAAAAAAAAGATAACTTCAAGTGCTAGTTATAGAATTCGTCTTCCTTTCGAGTTCATTTATTGAAATTCTAATTCTAATTCTTGACTAATTGAAGGCTTGTTGCCAAAAACACATTTTAAAAGTGTCGATTAGAAATCAATAATGAATGCGTGCGTGGTGGATGGAAAAACCTTCATTGACAAAAATACAGGCATACGTAATATGCTTCTCGCACTTGTAGCTCGCACTCAAAATTAGGTTTTATGGCCTAACATATCAATAATGCAATGCAATGAGACTATCTGTCTACCCGTGACGCACTTTGAGCAAAAATATTGAAGTGACATATATGACAATGTCAATTTTTGCTTTGTCGTGATTTGGTGATAAAAAGGAAGTGTGAACCAGATAAGTAGAGGTGGTTTCGTTTTTCGCATACTTTTCCACTTTTCCTGTCTCAGAATAAAACATACAGCTTGATTTGTTTATTGTCCTAATTTTTTACTTTGCCAGCATAAGTCCAGAACGGTATGATCGATAATTGCAATCATTTATTCAAAAGAAAACAATAGTGTATAAATATTATAACCTGAAACAATTTCGAAGATATAAAAATGGAGCAATCTTCTACCTCAACCCAACTCAAACGTGGTTTTTGGATACAATTTTGGGAATACCTGTGTTGCTGTAATTGTTGCTGCTGTCGCTGTGATTGCAATTGTTGTGAAGGAAATTATTGCCGAGTTGATTGCCCATGTGATTGCTGTAGTAAAACAGAATCTTGTTGTGATTGTTTCTTCGAATGTTTGGATTGTAAGGACTCCTCATGTAGTCCAGCTGATTGCTGTTGCTGTCTGGACTGCGGCGATGACTAATCTAATGACTCTCAGCAACTGTTCTGCAAAAAAAAAAACAGTTGGAAAATATTTTCCAACTCTAGTTGTTTTTGTATTAGAAACGTACGAGCTATAGTGATTCTTCTTTGAGTGCCGAAGCATTCTCAGGATGTCTAATGTAAAGACAACAAAAATTTAATTTGTTATTACTAATTAGGAATAAAATGCTCATTAGGTAATAAGGCAGTTGAAATCGTGTACAAATCCTTAAGTGATGTTTATTTTTTATGTCCAACGATTGATAAAAAGGGTGTAATTTCTTGTACTCTCTATTGTACAGTGATTTTTACTTACGAGGAAAGTACTTTGGGTGTTAATCCCCGATTTTCTAAGACAAAAGTACGTTGTCGGAAATTTTTGTCTACTCTACCACAATAATAAGCATGATAAGATGGCCATACCATAGGACCGTTATTTATTGTAACCCATTTGATCGTCTAAAACGGACTGTGAGTGTGAATACACGACTAGCCTTAATTAGACCAAAAGGCATTAGATTGTTTGAATTGATTTTGGTTTAATAGTAAAAAAAAGTCTACCTATTTGCACTAATACAGAACTGTATTTAGTAATCCTGTTGTTTTTCCGTCCTAAACTTTTTACGGAGAATGTTTAAAACATTTCTACATCCAGTAAAGAAAATAAAGTTGCACTCTTATTCTAGTGTTGGATAAGTTGACCTCAATTTGGAGCTAGATAAATTCATAATGCATGAATTGTTTCCAGAGTAGAATGGAATGAATTCAATCCCATTAGGTTTCGGATTTAAATATACAGAAATATACATTACAAAGAAGGTTAAAAAGACGCACAGTCTCTCAGTCTTCGTAGAAATGAGTGTATTTATAAGAAACATTTTGCAGTCTCTTATTTTGTCATGTTAGCGAAACCTCTGTATAACGTACCGCGGGG
>JAQGCB010002492.1:0-11443 GCA_034698835.1 Protaphorura tricampata | reverse complement strand
TACTGCAGTAATGAAAAAATGACTTACGCTCATCGCCTGTTTCTCCTCTTCCTGCAACTTCGAAATCCTCAGATTTTCCTTCTCTTGAATCTCACTATTTAAAAATGTCATGAAATCGCCTGGACCCAAACCATACTTCACTCCACTGCTGTTGAGATCAGCTTTTTGAGCAGTGGTCATGTCGTTGACGTTAACTAGCAAGTCTGAAAATGGGCGTATTATATTTGGGTTAACATATTCTAGTCCTCATTATCTTGATGAATAAAGTTAGCAACAAACCGAAATCTAAATCGTCATCGGAGTCCTCTTCAGCGGTGGCAGCAATGTCCGCAGTCAAGGAAGGTTTCCCCAGTGCGGATGAAACAGATGAAGCATTCGGTGTGCTATCATCATATGTGTACGCGATGGCCGCTTTTGGCTGTTTAGGCTTTGCTTCAATTTTTCCAGGCAAGTTAATTGGACCAGTCGTCTCATCCAAATGAATTTGATTTAAAAATTTTTCCTCGGAAACTAGGTATTAGAGAAATTCATTTCGTCAAAAAAGTGTATGACTCCTGTGAATGAACTCGAATTATCATTCGACAAAAGGAAAGAAAACAAGTTTTTCTCGGGATTACTTCCAGCTAAGTCATTTTGGATAAGTATTCTATATCGTTCGTAATTTAGACACGGCTCCTCAGACTCATCCGTTGCGTCGTCCTTCGAGAACGTCCGTGGTTCTGGAATATAGTCCAAGTGGGCTCGAACGTCGAAGCGATCAATTGTAGTTTCCGGATTTCCTTGCCACGGCATTCTATAATTTATTAAACAAAAATCCAAAATACACCAACCAAGTTAAATAAGTATTAGGCACTAGGTAGAGGGATCTCATTGGAAGAACCTCACTGAAATACAATAACACTCATGTTGTCGCATCCTTCGACTAACAACTACACAGAAATTAGTCAATAGACGAATTATTAAAACAAAACAGAGAAACTGGACACTTACAAGCATCTTTCAGCCGCTGAAGTAATTTGCGGATCCATATAAATTTTAATAGGCCTGCCATGAACTTGCATAAATTGTGTAGGGTCAGCCTTAAATTTTTCATAGAACTCTCTCCGCCTTTCCGCTCTCTTCCTGTAGTCCACTATCATTACACGAATCCTGTAATTCATAATGGATATCATTATCAACTCAACATAGTACATACTCAATAATTATACAATATTGTGAATAGTAAATACTTTTTCTCATGTTTCCGAGCTTCGTGCCACATTTTTAAACGATTGACCGCTTCAGGTATTTAGTTAAAAAACTTGAAAATGCAAAAATGTCAGGTGATGGTTTCAGGTTTAGCTGACTTTGACCTTCAAAAAATATCACTGATCAATCTACAGGCTTCATTTAAATTTGTTAAAATTGAAACTGTGACTGGGACTGACTGACACATAAAGGTCAAACAAGCACTGATTTCCTATTTTCTGAAGTTCTGGTCTTCTGGTCTTCTGATGTTTCGACTCTCGACTGCTTTTTAATTTTCCACTGATTTGTTTATTCACCAAAAGTCTCCTGCCTGTCTGGCTCTGGCTGGCTGTCCGTTCAAATGCATTGCAAATGATCTGAATCCGGAAGGCAGGGCAGAATCCACTCACAGCATTAGTAATTTGACAACCTCGCAAGTGCTTCTTTTCTATCGGGTAGTCGTACAGGGTGGGCCAGAAACATCAAACTACTTCATTACTTTTGCCGAAAATTACATTTTTGTCAGCAAAATAACGGTGTTTCTCAAATTTTTTAGAAAAGGAATTTCCCATACGGTCGTCGAAGATAAAAAATGATGAGACCAGTCATTAAATGCAACATAAAATTCCAATTTCCGTGACACTTACGTCACGCAACACGATACGATCCATGTCATACAGAGATTAAATATTTTGTTTTATTTTTCAAAACATTGACATGGATATCACAAGCAAGAGATTGATTATTACAGGAATTGATGAAGCTTCATTTATAGATAGTCAAAAATTTAGTTTTAAATTTAAATTATTCCTACTTAAATTTATTTGGTCCCTGCCGCAAAGCCGATGACAACTTTACGGAGTCCCCACGAATTCCTTCGTATGTATAATAAGTTGAAACTAATTTAGTGGTACAATAGGAGATTCTGTTCTAATAAAGTTTTGTTGTAGTAAGTTTTGAATATGAATAGCGAAACAAAAACTTTTAACTAGAAATCTGATGCATTAATACTTCCAGTGTTACTTTGGAACACGGAGTATTAAGGTTACAAACGTGATTTTAAGCTGCCAATAATACAAAGGTTTTAGACTCCGTCCTTGCTATTCCTAGCATCATTACTCCCGTCTCTGATTGATAAAATGTAGCACGTAAAATGTAGCTATTAATTTCATAAATAATAATCGAATTGAGCAAACTTATTTACTCAATCCATTTCCAGGCTGATTCTTTATTGGATCTCAAATTCTAATCATCTCGTTACAAGTCCCAAGGTCGACTAACGAGCCAACGAAAAATTGTCAAGTAGAGTAGTCCACAGCGCGCTTCTTATCATTCAGATTTTGTAAACTCAAAATCCTCCACAGAAAAGTCAAGCGAAGCTTACAAATCTATTAGCTTATTACTGCCTTCTAGAAATCCCCATTCCTTGTAACGAAGGTGAAACTTCCCTAATTAGTGAAGACGATTTATACCAGTGTACACACTTAAATTACCAGCATTAATAATTGTACTAACAAGGTGTATGATTGTATCGAGATTACTCTTACTAATATGTATATTGCGTAGAATCCATAATCAATTCCTTCCATACTAACTATAGTCTCATACCATACAATACAGATGAGGTGGATAAGCGTGATTTTATCATTCATTCTGTAAAAAAAAGTTTTTAGGAGATCCACCGATTACGACGGTAAGGTTTTATGAATAAATAAGTTATGTTTATAGGATTTGAAATTGGTAATCTATGATAAAATGGTAAGGTGAACATTTGTCTTTGCGTTCTTCAAAATGGTAACTGCTTCATGATGACGAAGTCCATCTAAACTGTGTCCATCCACAGCTAGAATTTGATCACCACGTTTCAAGCTGCCTTCTCTAGCTGCAGCCCCTCGATCAAAAACCGTTTTAACATAGATAGGTAAGTCACCTAAAGGAGAAGCGAAACCTCCAACTATACTGAAACCAAGTCCATCCTGACCCTTTTCAAGTAAAACTGTTCGAAGTTGAGGAGGACTGCCATTCGGTCGGTCATTATTGACAGCAGATTCTGGTAATACAACATCGTTGTCTTCTTGGCCCGAAATGGAAGGCTCGTCTAGACCACTGTAAGGTTTCATATTCATGGTTACGAAAAAAATACCGTGAAAGCTTAATTTTATACTTGAAAACGTTACCGGTCAGTTTATCCTGCAGCCGCACAGCAGAATTAAAATAAATTAAATTTCTACACATACATTATAAGTTTAGCAATCCACGAATTCACACCTGGTTTCAGAGGTCGGAGTTGTAGGGAGTGTTACTGGAGTTAGTGAAGATCTTTTCCCAGCTGCTTTCAGCCGCCCAATTTTCATTTCAATACTACCCATGGCAGTTTTCAAAACAGAGGCGGCCTCTTCTAAGTATCAGACAAATGCGATTTCGCAACAGATTAAAATGATGAAATGCATAGATTTGTAAGGAGAACATGGTAAAAAATAAAATAGGTACAATATTAGTTGTATATTTGGTTTACCTTGAGAAGCATTCTTCAAATCGTTCCCATTCACTGAGATAATTTGATCACCCTTCATGAGTCTACCGTCAGCTTCAGCCGTTCCACCAGGAACGACATCAGATATGAATACACCGGTCCCATTTTTCCGGCCCACAATCGACAATCTAATCACGATTTGAAAGGTTTAAAGAAATTATTACGCGCTTTCGATCTCAAAATAAATGGACAATGAAATATGAGAATGATTACCCCAATCCTTTCCCCATCTTCTTTACTAGTTCTACGTCGAGAATATCATATATGTCGTCCTCCTTCGCAACTGCATCATCTCGAAAAATTACCATTCTAACTTTTGCAGGAGTTTGTCTCAAGGCAGCTAAGGCTTTATTATGTGTTATATTTTGAAAATCTTCGTTGTTTACTGAAATCAGTTGGTCTCCCGGCTTTAGTCTTCCATCTACAAGTAATTTTCCGTTTCAATTTTGACAAATGAGAAATTAGGATTTCGTTTCAAAGCTCTACCTTTTCGTGCCGCACCATCCGGGTACACTTCGTGTATAATTACGGATCCCTGTAAATTCGGAAAACTTAAATGAATATTTAGTTCTGAGAGAGTGAGATTGAGATGCATAAGATTTACCAAAAGAGTATCACTCCCCCCTACGATACTTAACCCTAGTCCCATTTTGTCTTTGTTAATTTCAATTGTAGATTCTCTCCCTGGTTGAATTTCACAGTTTGCCGCATCTTCATTACGATTCTTAACAATATTTGCTGTTTTTATCGTAGAGGAAGTTGGTGAAACCGACGGGGTGTGAACCACAGTAGTAGCAGGCATCATTTTGGGTGATGGTGTAGCAGGTTTAATAATTACAGAAGGAATAGGAGTCGAATCCGCTGAAGAAGCTAAAGTTTGAGTAAGAATTGTTCCACCCGGTGTGGTTGGACTGGTTGATTTTCGTAAACTCGAGAGAACACTTGTGAATTTTGAAGGCGACGGAATTTTTGATGGCTTGGGAGGAAGTTCTGTTAAAAAATAAAATAGCACTAATAGATATGTGCCAATAGACTTCCATTATTTCAATCTGTATTAATCCCTCCGGGTGAATCTCTCGCTGACCTCAGCAGAGTTTGAGTGATAATAATTCCAGAAATGACCTTGACCTCATGAAAATTTCGATGGAATATTAACGAAGGATGTCCACTACTGCACACTACATGCACGTTCTACATGTAAATGTCTCAATACGCCCCTACGGCCACTTACCTTGCTCAGCATTTCTGCTGAGTCCTCCTCTCCTTCAGACATTTAAATGAGATTATCGAAACCACTTAAGGATTTGTAGTACGTTACACGAATGCCCTTTCGATTTTGTAAAACTTTAACAGATCTCACGGGGGAAACTCTGAAACACAAGTTTTCGTTAAAACCCTGTCCCAGTCCTTTTGAGTGGAAATGACAACAAATCTCGTACTAATGCACTTTTACTTCGAATGGTATCCCAAAATATTAACTAGTCTAACTAGTAACTCACTTGGCCTCTCCGAATCTTTCTTGTTTTCGTCCAATTCTTTCCCCTCACCATCTTTCTCTTCTTTC
Organism: Protaphorura tricampata; assembly: GCA_034698835.1. NCBI lineage: Eukaryota > Metazoa > Arthropoda > Collembola > Poduromorpha > Onychiuridae > Protaphorura > Protaphorura tricampata. The sequence continues at coordinate 6,119 of JAQGCB010002492.1, read as the reverse complement.
ACCTTGGAAGCATTACACACAACCAATATAACATTTCCTTCAGTCTTCTTTAGTGTAGACGCTGCCTGTAACGTTAAACCAACAATGTTAGTTAGGACGAACCGGAATTGACTCCACCATTTCGGAAATAAACTGAATCTATCAAGTGCAATGAAAATACTTTTGATGGGACTATTATTAAAATGTACTCACATGATCGTAATCTGATCCTACCATGTCTTCGCCGTTTACTGCCAGAATCATATCCCTGTGAAGAAATTTATTAGATGAAAAAGCCAATCCGTACTTCGTACCCTAGACATATTGTTTTGCGATTTTTGCAAGTTTTTTGGGCCATTCTTTATCAATTACTTGACGGGACAATTTTTGAACCTTTTCCGGAGATTTTTTTTTGTAAATATTCCATAGTTTTATAAATGAACAATATAACAACCTTACCCAACAAATAACCCTGCTTGTTCTGCAATACTCCCGTCTTGAATGTCTGACACAAAAATACCTTGTCCAAGTTCAGCATGTCGTCCTTCCATTATCATTATTCCCAAACCACCTGATGCCTATTAAGGCGGTCAAGAAATTATAGTTAACTTCAATACTTATTTCATTAAGTTAGGTTAGAAGTTGGATATTGAATAAGTAAATGTACCTTGGTAAGTGTGATGATTCGTAAACCTCTGTAATTTGCATACTTCTGCTCTGGTTTCTGTGGGATTTCCGGTGCAAGACAATTCAAATAGGATTTTAGCTTACGTGTAGTCATTATTAAAAATTATTTCACTTTACACGACGAACTAACCTCTTGGTAAAATGAAACAGGGAACTGAACAATAGGTTTCACCGATAGTTCGTTTAGTATGTCATCGAATTTCCTATATAACCACAGACAAAACAGATGAGTAAAACCAGTTGTGTCAATACCAAAGACAATTAAACACATTTGATTACAATAATACCTGAGCGCAATAATTTTCACATGGTTGTGAGGAAGACCTTTAATAAGAGCAGAGGCATTTAAATGGCTTCGTCCATACAGCACATTCCCATTCACTTCTAGTATTTCATCACCAACTTCAAGATTTCTAGTCTTGTTGGCAATCCCAAGAGGATTGATACCACAAATAAGTACAGCCATTTTAAATCTGTCTTTATGACCAGCTAAGCTAATTCCAAGCCCGTGTGAAGTCCTTTCCAAGTCATCAATTATTATTTTAGCAGGTTCTACTCCATTTCCAGCATTCCTGGCTACTTCAGCCCACCTCTTTTCAATTTTCACTGAAACAATTCAACTCGTTAATTTGTGATTAAGTGAACTGGGTGGATTTAAAACTAGTTACATTTTGTGTAACCGAATTCATCCTCCGGTTCATCTTGTGCAATCTCTTCTTTTGTTCGTTTAATATGGCCTGCGCTTGCACGGTCAATCTAAAATAAAACACTTCAAATATTCTAGCCGTCTAAAATCTTTATATTTCAGTAAATTGCAGAAGGTTAAAACCTCATTTCCAGCTTTTGTTCTGACTCGTCCTTGAATCTGTTGGACATCACCAAGTTCATCATCCTCTTCTGAAGTGTGACCAGATTCAGTACTTCCTTTTTGTGCAGCAATAACGTTCGCCACGACTTTAGATGGAACTGGAACTTCTACCGCCTCTTCAATATTCTCGGGTTGCTTCAGGACATTCATTATAATATTTTAATTATTACTTTGGCAATATGAAATTAGGAAATCTTCGAAAGGTGTGATTGATGAAAAGTCTTTAGTCATGCGAAAAGTCTCATCGTAACAAAGCAGCCTAAGCATCTCGCAAGTAATGAATACAGTGCTGTTTTCAAATTATACCCCGGATTTCTATTCCTAAACCTTAAAATCTGAACCGGCTTATATTTCAAAACCGGAATATTTTCAAAATTTCACCATTTCCTTAATGTTGAAAGTAGGCTAACAAGCTACTATTTGAAGCCGAAGCTCAGTCGAAGTTTTACAGGTAACATTTGTTCCTTTTCAACCTTTAACTACCTCGTCCAAATTATACAAAATACTTGAATACTTCATTGTAGCATCAAACTTTCTCTCACAAGCTTTCTTTCGTCCTACACTTTCTTCTCCTGAAGTCAATGAACTAGCAAACATTCATATATGCTCTCCATGTTAAAAAATAAGACGAGTGACTTTGGAGAATAAAGAGAGACTAGCATTGTAGAATTTACACTTGTTTTATTTTTGCATCCAAATCAGGTTTTATTTGATGTTTCAATGAGTTTTTCTGACCTAAAATGTTGCTATAAACAGGTTAAAAGTTTGAGCTGAATATGAAAGTCCTTAACCCCCACCTTCATTTCTGTCGTTTAATTGAGACTATATAAGGATGAGTTCTTTTTCGGATTGAACATTGAAAAACTCCGAACACTCTTTCAGATTGTTAATATCATTGTTTATCACAATAAGAATTATTTCTGTTTGTATCTCATACAGCACGATTAATCATGTTTCAGTACGATTCAATCCACTTTTATAAGGAAGAGATGCGATTTGGCCATATTTTTTGGATGCGTTTCCCCCACCAATAATCCTAGGTAACTGTGGTAATCTACATTTTAGTTAATTTGGTTTCGGCCCCAGCACTCTACTAATGTGTAATCTACGGGAATGTGCTCTCATAATAAGGTCAAAACCTCAGTTTTCATAGACAAGCCGTAACAAGAGACTTCGAGACACGTGGTGTTAAAATGATTGCATAAAGTTAAATTAACCCGATGATAGAATAAAAACGTATTATTTGAACACTTACGAGAGTTGTCCCGGGGGTTTCAGTTCGGGATATTTCGTAATTACAATGTCAAAAACATGTTTTATTTAATTACCAGTTCTGTCACTGTGTTGAGCCAAATCATGGGATGGATATGTTTAATAAATACTCAGGTTATTTTTATTTTTAATATCTGTTTGTATCTGTTCCAGCTAAATAGGGATTGCCTCCAATTCCAATCTAGTTACGGTTTCTCTACCAGGAAAACACTCGGCTCACATAATAATGCGTATCATATTTTATTGATTGAGCACATCTAAATTCAACTCCTGATTGCAGGGGCTCATAATTATAGAAGATATAAAACACACGAGAACAATATCCTTTCATATAATAGTTGCTTGACTCGCTTGTTTGATTGAATACCTGTCTACTACAACCTTAGTACAAAGAAAATTAAAAACAAACTAAAACTTAGCTTAAAAGAACTTTATTTATAAGCCAACTACTAATGAGCTCGATTCTGTGTGTCGAACGAAAAGAAATGCCAAGACTCGTATTTTTTTATTGGTGAGACGCTCGAGTTGCATTGCAATTGCACGGAAGTGTAAGTGCTTGACATTCGATCTGCATTGACAGAGGATAGAGATGGACAGGAGGTAAGCCAGTCAAGTGTTCTTCTTTAGTTTCATTCATTCTCAACCGCACTTCCACTACTGTAACACAAAAAAAGAAACACCAAATTCTCAAAGTAGTGTGCTTTCAAAAAAAATTGTTAAAGTTCAATGTCCACATCCAGGCATAAATTATCAATTGAATTGTTTCATTTAAGGAAGTGCATCATGTGCGTCTCAAAACATCCTGACCAAATAAAATTGATAAACGTCTGAACAAATAATAATAAGGGCCTGCCATTCATGTCTATGTAACTAGAACTATTAAGCCACCAAACAATTATGCTAAACTTATTTTTCTAATCTAATAAAACAATTCCGCTCTAATTGCCGCTGTCTTAAGTTCTCATCCCTCACGCACCTCTAACAAACGCCCACTCATTCATACAACACAGACAAAACCCTGTACATGAATAAAAGTTGTCTCGAATGCAGTGCAAAAGTTGTATACGTCTCCATGAAAATCCCAATAAAATTCAAGCGAGACATAGGTTACAAAAAAAAACCAATCCGATTCGATGTCCAGAATTCTAGCTCATTAGTCATTAGTTTATGTGCTCTTGGTCAGCAAGATCACAGAGTTAAGAGGTCAAGGGAATTTTCCTACCTGATTTATGTCCACCACAGAAACAATAGAACTTAATAAATACAAGCTCAAGCGTTTGAATGCAAGAACTTGCAGATTTGTCACACCTGTAATGTAACCGCTCAAGACTCATGACTCATACGACTCACTCACCTCACCCCTTATGCATAGGCATTATGTATCTTTAACTGACCAATTATTTCTGCATTGGAAAGAGTACGTGATTCAATAAATACTATCGAGTAGCCCGGAGCTTGAACAAAATTAATGTAAGACATAATGTCGTGGAAATTGGGTGAACTTTCACCAAATCGATTCATTCGAAGTGAAAGGAGAAAGTTTACAACTTTCACAACTTTCACCGTTCCATTCAAAAGGAAAACGGGCTCGACGTCTCTTTCTCTCTTCATTGCAAAGTAAAACAAAACCAATACTGCCAATTATTTATAATGACAATATTTTTTTCCCGACAAAAATCTCAATCCCTTCACGGTATGGTGGTGTCTGGTGTCTAGTTTAAATTGAAAAGAAGGAGGGCGCCTTAAGAAACGAAAATCTAAGCTAAGAAAGTAGTATTGTTATTGCGTTATAAATACAAATGATATTTCTAAACATTTCTTTCAGAGTGTTCGGTTAAAAAGACTTATATTGTGGATACCACAGAGGCCAAAATCATCAAACTAGATTGCTTACAACAATATGCACTTTCTTCTAGAGTTTTGCGCAAAGTCAAGGGTCCCACACACAAATATTGATATCTCCTTTGCATGTCTCAGCTGGAGACTAATCGAAATAACTCATTATCATTTATGGGTTAAAATAGGGCCAGGAACATTCGGCCTGAGGAAAGTTTTCTGGTCATAAATATTCTTGATCTACTCTTCATTTTGTGAGCTTTCTTATTTCCCATTAATTACTTTCTAATAAACTATAATCATATCGATCGATCAAGCAGTAAAAGCACTACCAAGCACCGTAAGTCTATTAGTCAGTTATTCAAGCATGATTAGCGGTGGAAACGATTTTGGAGACTTTATACGACTGTTGTACTGTTACGTTTTTATTTTTAATCTCTCAATTAGGGCCACATTAGCCTAATACTTTAACTATTGGATGTCTCGATGATCAGTTGATAGCTGCCAATAAAATTCAAGAAGCGAGAAGATGATCTAAGCAATTGAATCATTTAATGAAAACGAGAGACGGAAGACAAGTCGTATCCAAAAGTTCCATAACCGTCACCTTCTTCGAAGAAAGTTAAAAGCAAATATAAATTGAATTTAAACAGCAATAGCACCTTTTGAAGCTCAGGACTCGATGTTGCAACGTTTGATGGGGTAGGAGTTAAAGGAGACCCATCATTAAACGGTGCCTCGTCAGGAACATCTTCCAAATCATCATTGTCAGAGATTTCATCCCTTTTTTGTGTTATTTTTTCACTTTCAGTTGAACTTGAACTATCTCCGTTCTCGGTTCGAGTTACACTTGAGGTAGTTGAGCTTGTTGTAGCTGTACTTTCTGTTTTACTTTGGGAACTTGTGGTGGTTGATTGGGATTGAGATTGAGACTGGGACTGTGATTGTGACAAGACTGTTTGAGAATGCGATTTAGTAACAGTATCCGTATCCTCCGACTTAGAGGTTTCCGAGTCTTCAATACTAACTCCAACTCCGTCAGACTATTTGGCATGAAAATAAGATTTGAAAGACCAAACCCCAACCCCCGATACCAAAGAACAATTCTAAAGTTCTACATCTACAATCACACATTAGCGAAGGGAAGGGATGACATGCACTCAATTCTAAGGAATTGGCCTAAACTTTTCAAATTGACGGAAGGCATTACTCGCTTCCATCGAATATAATTAGAAAGACTGAACAAGGAAAACAATATTTACCCATTGAACAAGACTTTGGACCAGGAAGCGAGCAGGATTTCCGGCCGCACGAATAACTTCTACTGCTCTCTCATGACTGGCAGACCTTAGATCGACATCATCAACGGCTAGGATACGATCCCCAGTCTTTGGAACATGTCAAATTTTAAAATCAATTAAAAAATTATCCACGAAATTATCGTGGAGATTTTTGAGGTTTGAAACCTATCTTCTAC
>JAQGCB010002491.1:0-11446 GCA_034698835.1 Protaphorura tricampata | reverse complement strand
AGAAGTTGAAAATAAGATTCCTTTTCTTTTCCTCTCTATTCCTTCGTGTTACCGGAAACTAGTTTAATCAGTGAGACAAATCTAACCTGAATAGTGAATAGACTCAACCATTCTTATCTCTGATTTACGGAAAAATTCAGCCATCTAGTCTTTCCCATCAATTTTAGTCTACCACCGTGCATTGGAGTGATTCAATAGTCTGACTAAAACTAAAAGGACTTCGAAAATGAAGTTTGTGTCTATTGTCTGTGCCCACAAAATAAGCCAGCACTTGCTGGGCTAAGAACACGTCTGGTCTTCTTTTCCGTCTCATTTTGTTCTAATTTGAGTCAAGAAATACAGTTGTGCAAACAATTTTGTTTCCTTAAGACTACAGATCTTCCTGAAATCAAATCTCTTTCAAATAGAAGTAATTCCACGAAAGAAAAAGTAAAAATATAACATTAGGTGGACTTTTCTTCGAAAAAAAACTGTAGGCAAAAATAAAATCTTTATGTAAGGAATGTATGGTTTATAGACTTTCCCAATAAACCGAACGAGACTCTCGAACGTTAAGAGCGAGGTTATAAACTCGTGGTTTGTAAATTTAGCAGGGTGACACACATCTCTTCGACATTTTGTGGTACCATTGATGGAAGAGGCGGTACTGGTTTGGGACTCCGTATTTTCTCCGACACAAACTTTTTAGCTTCTTTAATTTAATAATTCAAACTTTTCCTTAAAGAAGCTCCAGAGCAAAACTTTTTGTAATTTGAGAATTTCTAAGCATGATTTTGCAGTCTTTTCATTGTCAAATACAGCACGGGATATGATCATACGCATTGTCGACATTTTCTTTTGGTAGTTTCATACAATTGCAGTAACCATTTCATTTTGTCGTATTGCACCATTGCATGTTCATACATGTAAAAATGAAGCTCTAAGTTATCACTGATTCAAAAATAACTAGTATATTTAGTATTTCTAGAATAAAGAATTCCGAACATGACTATTTTCCTTACTAATGATAACTAAAAGCTACATTTTAGTTGGTGCATAGTAAATAGTAGCTGACGTTCTGAATTCTCCCAATTGGCTCTTTCATTCAGAGTTAAATTGAGTCGACAATGTGTGCTTTAGATATCGTGTTTGAATTGTATGTAGAAATCTTTACATGAGTCCAACCTAGATGTATCTCATCACTGAATAGCAACCCGTGGACTTTTTGAGTCGGAAATAATTCTCATGTCTTGTTTTATATTCTATTCATAAAGTCTGGATTGGATTGAATTGACTTTGCCCTACCTCTTTCCTTTAATCATGGATTCATATATCATAATTTTCTCCAGAGCACGTCCAATTTCCAATCGTGCAGACCTTCCTTGACACGGACTGTGAATCTCGAACCTGGAAGAGCTTGCATGCGTAACATTCATTCCTACCTAACACTGGAATACATGGAAAATCGAGAGCCTTGCGCAGCTGGCTGGAATGAATCGTGCATGGACCGATCTTTCACTTTCAAATGCAGACTGGGCAGACCAGACCTGGTTACAACAAAATCCTCCAAACTGAGAGTGGAGGTTTCCGTAAAAGTAAATTCCATTGATATAAGTGAAAAAAAAGGTTCCCATATTCCTTTGAGTGGGAATATACGGCGTTGGAGAAGCTTAAGGATGGCGAAAACCGAAAAGAAACGGTATAAATCACTTGGTAGAAGACAACCGAGTGCCGTTTTCGGTTTACGTATTGTATGTACTATAGTTAGCCTTCGTCCCGTTCAACTCGTCCGAAATAACTCTTGGCGTGGTCGTGTTCACGATTCACATTACGTATAAGTACAAGTCGATCTACCTCCTGTGTAGAACGATACGATTTAAGCATATGCAACGGAATAAGTTTTCAGGATTCCTTCCACTACATAAGTCCAAGGGAAGGTACAAAGGCAGTAGGAAAAGATGAAAGTAGAAAACTTGGGACCAAACCTCTCGGCCCAGTATTGGCTACCAGTTTCGACATCACGTGTGTATCGTCTTTGTAAAATTCTTATAGAGATGTGAAGTCAAAGTGCAAGTGCATGAGGAGGGAAAAGGATGAAGATAGACTTGTTTCGATTTATAACGATCGTACAACTTGACAATTCGAGTGCCATACATTTTTGTCACGTAGTGTTTATTTCTCACTCAACTTTCCTACAAGGCAGAGGCTCTGAGTGAACCGAATTCACATTTTTTCCTCTATAAAGAGTTTTTCAGTCCCAAGACGATTGTGACCATTTTAGGTCTGATGGTCACGTTCATAACTCATAAGCGTAGAATTTAGAGACGATTGTGTTAGGACTGACTACTACGATTGGTTCACTTTCACCCGTCGTTGGTCTCAATGATGTTACAAAAGAGAACCTTAGAGCTCGAAATACACCGTATTAAATTGGTCATAGTAGTGTTTCAGAAAACTCTACGTTCATGAGTTTTTAAATGAACCCTTTTGTTTGTTTAACCAAATTCTCTTTAGTTAAGTATCCATTTTTTTCTGCCCAGTGTTCCTTGCTGAACGAAAATCGTAAAAATATGTTGAACCTTTCAGTTGTCCCTCAGAGTCTGACTTTTTATACTTACGCTTTCATCCTTTACAATATTTGATTGAGACTTACGGGAATCGTTCAAAAGTTTAAGCCTGGTCTACTACTTTTGAAATGAATGTCAGATACACAACACAGAAGTCAATTCAAACCTTTAAGACTGACTTGAGTCTGAAAAGGAGAAGACTGAGGAAAAAAATCTCTCTAAACAGAAGTATAAAAGATCTACTTGAAACGATCTGCCTTCTAACGAACAAAAGCGGCCGCATTCTCAAAGTCTGAGATAGGATTTATTAGGAGGCAGAACATTTGACGTGCAGAAAGCATGAGTAGTTTTTCTCTGACATTGATCGATTTGACACGGCTGTAAAAAAAACTGATCTAAACTAAAGTGGAGTACTACGAGAGTAGGACGTGAAGGTCTTGCCAGGTTGTGTGGACATAAACAATTGAAATTCGAAACACTGTATATTTGGTTCAATTCGTCTGGAAGTCAACAAACTTGGCAGACTCGACTAATTCTCACGCTCATCTGTCTAGTATTTCTTCTAATATTTGTGATCTCGCTTTCACCCACTTCACTGGGAAAGTTATTTCTCCAGCCAATCCTGTCTGATGCCTGTATACATATTTTAGTATTTCTGTGAGAGAAAAGAATAAATTGCTGGGCGGGTAAAGCTTCACGTTTTTCCGCCGCTTAAAATCCCCTGAACTTTACCCGAATCCTTACTACTGGTAACAGTTCTAAATCTTATACAGACATCTGTATTCGGAATAAATTTTATTTTCCACCCCACCAGTTGAATAAACTTCAATTATTGGAATGCCTTTCTAATATCTATAATAGCGTAAAGAACATAAATTAATGAGATAATTTCTGGTTTAGAAATGGAAACTAAAATATTTTTTCAAACTTTACAAATTATAACTTTCTCAAAGTAATAGGATGTGGTTTTAGTGTATGCCCTGCTTTGCTTGGAACTTGATAAAAAAGTTTTAGTGCTGGGAGTGGGAATGTCTTTTGTTCAGAGCCGGGTATTTCCGTCTAAAAAACTTTCCTGTGCTGTTCCAGTGACAGTCAAAATGACATTATAAAAATCATACGTGTAGATAGTGAAAATGGATAGTTCAATATCACTTGTACTTAAGCAGAATTTGTTATTGGATTCCACTTTTCTACAAGTTTCTTTCCATACACATAATCCAACTTTCTATACTTTCTCCACATTATACCCAGAAATGGCAAGGCTCTCAGCATTGACTTAGAAGGTGAACTCACTTTCCGCCTCCATTTTACAGATCCGTTTTTTCTCGAAACGCGAGAGATTTTCTACATGAGCGTCACTTAAAATCGAAGTTTTGGGAATTATTCTTACTCTTACGCTTATTGTAGAAATACAAGTTTCTACCTTTCCTGCGACACCCCCAGAGTTTAAATACTAAACCAAACATTCGATACATTTACAAAATCATAATTGACATTTATTCACACATTTATCCATCCAAAATTCCTTAGTAATGAGTATTAAACTTATTAAAAATACAATATGAAACAAATTACAAGACAAACACAGGATTTTAAAGAGACTAAAAACTGAAAATAAATGAATTAATTGCAGAACAACCTTTGAAACATGATGTAATACCGGGAACTGAATGTAAGGTATAAATATAAACTAGAATTCTGAATTTGCATAAAAGAGACTTACTTCAACAATTCGATTCCCTGCTGGAAGGAGAAAACTGGGAACTTCTGAATGTGCTCCCATAGTTGCAAATGTTCTCTCTTGATATAAAAGTCTGTCGCTGAGTGTTTCACGGCTGCCACTCTTTGTGACAACAACTGAAATATAATACGACCCGTCAGTGAGGATTATTATTATGTACACATGAAGAGGGAAATGTATGAAGGGAAAGGATGAGACACATGGACATGAAATGGCTTTAACTTAAAACAACACAAACCTTTGAGGCAAATATTGATTCATGTTACTACTGTATGTATACACTTTAGTACTCTCGCATACTTCCTTTGTTGGGAATGTTCAGGTAATGTGGTATTCAGTCAGGGAAATCCAATTATCATTCTAATTAGATTACTCTGTATTGTTTTAGTGAGCATCAACACTTGAATATGTATCCTCAAACCTTCATTGTGATAATCATGCGTTTCCTCTGAAGGAAGTCAAGAGTTCAGTATATCCTGTTTTGAGATTCTCTAACTGGATTTCAAGAATATTATTTTGTCCCATCATTCAAGTTTCAATAATAGTATGAATTATGATTTCGAATACTGTTCTGGTCTCAAAATGGGCTCAAAAATTATTGTCCGCTTAAGGGAGACATTTCTTTAGCTTTAGCACGGTTACGGAGTAGGAAAAGTAGAAAAGTTTGACCTTTCAAATTAAATTCAGTCATTATTCTTTGTAAGAATGCTAAGTTTTGATTCTATGTAAAAGTAAGTGAGAGTCCTCAAAATGCTACTCTTAAAACATTTTAAGTCTGACAAAATCTGCGGTGCCATACATTGCTAAACTAGAAACCACTACTTTTAATCGAATACAAGCTTCATGTCTAATTCACTTTGCCTCAGCCAGTTTCTAACATTTTAGACGGCTTATTATAAGAACCGAACACGCCCGGTAATACTTGTAATTAATTTCTCTTCACTGCTTATATCAGTATCAATTAATGTCTCTTGGATTTCATCACAAGTCCTTAGGGAGATGGCCGGAGGTTCAGCTTTCTGACTTTCTGGTATTCCTTGCCAATCGTTCATTATAGGTTCAACTAGAGAACTTTCCAAATTGTGTAGAATATATTCCGCTCCATTAAATTGCAGCAACTGAGTCTCAAAGCACTCCATAAAGCAGTAATTATGTAACTTCTGAGGAATGAATACCCTACTGCGTGACTGCTTTGAAATAGCTGAAGCGGTCAAAAATACAACATAGAAGCAGTTGAGTTATAACTCTATAATTAAGTGGATTTGTCAAAAACTTACACTCCGATCATGAACGCCTAAGGGTTGCTCAGAGAATCGCCCAGCAAACTACACATACAATCAAAATTCCTTCTTATGTCCTTGATGTTGTGTTGAAAGAAAACAAGACATACGACATTGGTTAAGCGGCTTACCAGGGCTGCAATGTTGGCTGTGTAGGAAGCCACAAAAATAACAGAGAAACCACCCCAAACGTTGATGAGAAATTTATTTGGCCATGACTTTGGCGCCTGTAAAATTAAATCAGGTCATTCGCAAACATAAGCTTCTATATCGGTTCAGGGAATGATTATTATGCTCCTTCACCCTGTCAAACTAAGGAAGAAATTAATACATGGAACGGGTCGTTAAGCCTCTAGTTCTGACTGAGTGAATTTCTTCTAAGGCTTTTGGATAGAGTACGTGTAAATGATCCAGGATTGATCGTTATGGAAAAAAAGAGAACCCAAGGAACCATATGTAATGCTTATCCGATCCCTTCTTCGTATAAAAGAGTGGAGAAAGTTGATTGACCATTAAGCTTTGACGGCTATTGTGCACAGGGGATAATCTTAAAGTGTAAGTATTGCACCGTGTTGCAGAAAAAAAGCATCAGTAAAAGGTTCATTAGAGCAAGAGTATTCATTCCACTGTCAGCCTAGACTATTTTTATCAACTACGTACATTAATTAATGAATTCATGAGGAGAACTTAATTATCTACACCTACACACCATATCAATGTTCCTTTTAAATACAGATCTTACGAATCGTACAGTGACGAGTGCTTATGACTAAAGGTCACAAAATATTAGCACGTCATAACTTAAAGTGTAACTTAAAGTGTTGCGAGGAGATATTTTGAGAGAGCAGAACACACACACTGATTATTCTACTAAAATCGGGAGTTTAAATTTGCAAAATTACCTTAAAAGCAACCAGATGAGAGAAGAGGCGACCCCAGACAACCCATAATGCAGAGGCCATACTAAAATTCTTCGTTCGCTGTCTCCCCCACGGATTAAGACCAAACGGACTCAACCATTCAAAGAGTGCGACTGCCAAGGCTGTCATATTTAACCTGTGAAATTGAAGTGATAGTTAATAATACTTATTAAATATTTTCCGTAAGTCAGATTTGGCCCGGTTTTCCGGTGTCTGGCCAGACAAGTCTACAGTTACTCCCTACAACCGTTGCAAACGTTTTGGAACCAACATATGGACGTATTCGTATGGACGGTTTGAGTACATTCAATTTATTAGACCCATCTGTTTTCGCTAAATGGTCATCTACATTCCAGTAACTGGAAGCTATTTGAGAAAACCTTTTTTTAAATAATCTGGGACATCTGTGCTTCCATTAAATAAACTTTTCATATACTCATCCTTCCTGGGGGTGTAAAACTTAACGAGTTGGACCAAACAAACGGAAGGGACTAACACCAAACACCCCATGTAATATTAATTCCATGGAAGTTGTCTATAATATGAAAGGGGGGACCTCTGGTTCTCAAGATCACTTTACAGTCTCTCTATTCACACGAACCTTGTTCGTTGTTATTCTCTACTAAATAGTTAAATATCCGGAGGGTCATGTGGGCAGACTGTTGGTAGACATGAGGAAGGATAGACGAAAACAGAGTCTTCCTTAAGTAACCCAACATAATTGAGTTACTCAAGCTTTCATACTTTACGTATGTTAGTAAAAGTGCCAGGGAAATGCCACTGGTAGGATGTTCAATGCATACGTGTTATTCTTCGTCCGTAGTATAATAAGTGTATGAACTCTGGTTTTTGGATGGGATCGGAGTGATAAAATATGTAAGAGAGATCTAAAGAGAAAGTTGTCTTCCGTGTGGTGGTGTGTTTGTTAGGAGTAGGAGGTGGATGACTAGCGTAGAACTCACGTAATGAAGATTGCAGCCCATAATTCAAATGAAAAAGGAGCAAGGAAGGCCATGAGTGAAACATTTTGACTCTTTGACATTCCAAGGAGACTCACACCGGAGAAGAAGAAAGGAGTCGAAAAGTCCACGACATTGGCTCGGATGGAAGTGACCTGAATGAATTTGATTTTTGTTGTTAAAACTCTTATGCAATTAAAGTTACTTCTGTAACGTAACATAAAAATCATTCTTTCGCGTCTATCCTGAGGAAGGAATCGATTGTATTCCAAAAGCTCGAAGAAATAAATATAATTTTTAAGCGAAAATGGCATCCGATATGTCCATTCAAGAATTCAAAAAATAAAGTTGAACTAATTGTTTCTTCATGAAAGATTTTTGTTCAAGAAATTGCCATTCACTCTTTAAATTCCTTTTTTAAACACGTTCTTACAGCCTGTTCCTTGCTTGTTTTCAGATTTCTCACGCAGAAAAATTGAACGAAGTTAACCCAAAAGCAGAGGGAAGGAATATAAAGACTGAATTGTTATTTTAATAATTACGAGTTTGCATAATAAATTTACTTACTGAGATCGGGGCAAAGCTCAAATGAGCCGCACCGGAGAGAAGGGCACTCATCATACCGTTCCAATGACCAGCACTCTGTTTGAAAAACAAAAGTATTAACCATTCATTAGCACACCTGTGCTTGTTAATGAAAACAAGCTTCCCGTTTTCTCTGTTTAGCAGGAAAATACCAGTCGGGTAAACGATATTTAGAGAAACTATAACACCATGTCTAGTTCAGAGTTGGAAGAGTCAAGTGAATCCTCTCTTATTATGGACTGGAAGACTAGGTGAGGGACTCACTCTCATGAATGTATCACCGAGTTAGTTATAGATAATTTGCATTTGTTGTAACGTAGAGACATTATTTAGTTAGACTTGAACAATAGGAATTTCTGAAACTACTTGACGAGGAACATCACCAATTATGCATGATTTTTTGGCCAATTACAGATTCAAAACTTTAAAGGGTGTGATGGGTCCGGGTAAAGAGTATGACCTCAAGATACATTTTCCCAACTTAAGCTATGGGTAGCATTGTAGACTAACTTTCTCTGAACTAAATCCACCCAATTTGAGTAAAATGCATTACTTTGGACATATGTCTCTCCATTCTCTGACCTATTCTACACTACACAGAATTTTGTATGCTGAATGAACCTTGTACAAGCTAACCTTACATGGTGGAACTTGAGACACTTTGTTCATCTCAAAACAGATTACTTGGAACCGAATCCTTCAACATTAATTACTTTGTTTTGGAGCACGGAGCATTAAATTATCCTAGACTTGGAAGAGACTCACTCATTCACATTTCCTTGCATGCATGAATTGATCAGAGATCATTAATCACGGAGATTCACAACATCTCACGAGAAACGTGAGTTAGACTCCTCGCTTTCCTTCTCCAGGATTTCGTTCGTGGCCCTAAACATGAAGCTTAACATTGAAGACTAGAATTTGCCGTGTGTATGTTCCGGACGATTCCAGAAATTTGGGTACCTTTCACAAGGTTAGGCTTTATTCATACACCCAATTACTAAACATTTCCATTCCCTGTTGTAGACCGAGGAGTGATTACTGAGACTTCAAATTTACATCCAGGATTCGTCTGTATCTGTACTGTAGGTGTCTCAAATAAAGGAAGTCTATCGATGTCATTCATTTCTTCATATCCAATATCACTTTGTTGAAAACGCGAACAATTCATTTGACATAAGGGTTTTTCCCCGTCCAACGTATGCGGTGACCCTGTACCAATCACAGTAATCATGCTAATAGCTATATAAATGCGTAAAATGTTTGTTACGATGAATACCCTTGAAACGGTTTAGAATTCCTTGGACTGCTCTATAATTCAATTCCTTTCGGTTCAAGAATTGCCTGTAACATATGTAGTACAATGAATGCAACTTGAGTAGAATTGGAGCAGAAGAACGATTTTCCTACCCTGTCTGGTATGCACCCTTTGAATATAACATGTAAAGTGTACAGAACTTTAGCTCGGGTTTTGGAGAAGATTGGATCAATTAATTCTTAACCTTGTATGTGTGTAAGCAGTAATAACGAGAACATGTTTCACTCAACCTACATAACACAACCAGGCATCCCACACCTCCCAAAACTATTTTACCCTGTTACTCTCAATTCGTAAGAATACATGTTTCCTGAATTTCCCTAATGGAACACTGTATATAATCGGGATTAATTCCCCGTGCACTTTCATTTACGTACATGGAATTTGAATGGAAGGATTATTACTGGTCCATGGAGTCTCGCATGGGGGATAATTAGGATTCATGAGACAAGAGTAAGAGTGGCAGTCAGAGTTCTTGTAACGACCCCGTGCACTTTCCATAAAACTCCTTCCAAACATTTGTCTCCATGAATTCTTACTAAATTCCAGTTTTGTCTTTAAACATTCATTCTGTAGTTGATATTTTATATGACTTACGAGTGTCGTCAATAAATAGCTACCGTTTTTCAAGCTAGCATATCTGTAGTTGAATCATATTTGTTCCGCCTTGTGGAGCATGTGATACCAGTCTCTAAATTATCTCTAAATTACAATTTAATTATGATGGCAAATTTTGTAATGCGCATGAATGCATTTTCTGTAAACAATAGTTTGTTACAAACAAATCGAACTCTTTGTTTTCCTTTCTCATTCAACCATTCAGGTTGTAGTGAACTCTGCGTCCCACAGTAATATTTTGAGTATGAAGGATATTCGATAGTTTCAAGTGAGTAGAGAGGGCAGGTCTCTAGTGACTGACTCCAGCACAATGTACTGTACTACAGAACAGAGCCTTATCCACTTGAGAAGTTGCTCGGAATGAAATAGGAGTCAGGTAGGAATGTCTGAAAGAGTGGTCGTGCTCTTGCTCTTATATCAAAAACCTTAACTTTACGCCCTTGTGAGTCTCAACGTAGCACGAAAACGAAAACGGTGGAGAAAGTCAAGTAAGTTTGTATGTACCGAACGTGATCCGAAATAACCATCAGGAACGAGGAACAAGTCGATTTCAAACTTGAGCTCACGACTAATGCTTGATAGAAGGTCCATTGCCAACCCATCACAACAGGCCAATCGGTAGGAGGGTCCAATGTATTTCCCCCGATCAAAATCAGCAAAGATGAGTGCGAGTTCATCCTGTGTACAAATTAATCAATTATCATTATTACTCATTAAATTTTACTCCTTATTCGCTGGGATTAAACTGCATATCTAGGCTTCCAAGCTCACAAGAAAACTAATTTTGTCTCATAAAACAAGCTGAGATCCAGACAATGAATACTATTGTTTCCAAGTTTGTCATTCAAACTGTCATAAAATTATGTGGAAACCACAATAATTGGAAGAACAAATGAGGGCATGGTAAACTGTATGTGTGTCGTGATAGAACATTCTAAAATACATTAGGTATGACTCATTAAAATTCTTGTATGAAGGATTTATAACAGACTCAGATCCGTTGCTCTAAGAACTTTCAGAGTGAGTCAAATACTTTCTACATTTCCTGGGCTGCCAGTCGTGGCAATGGGAAAGTAAAAAGTTCATAATTGCAACTGCAAGTATATAAAGCGTTTATCAAAGCGGGACTATGAATTCAATGGGATCGTTCGACGGACAATTCTCTTCTTTTTTTCTGTTTAGCAACATCTAGCAAGGGGTCATATGTCAGTAATTTAGAATTTGCTGATTTCCATTAAGAAACTGTTACATTTGCTGGTATGGTCAGACATAATCGAATACAGTACGTTAGCCGTCCATTTGGTCAAACGGGAGTAGCCCTGGACTCCATTTGGAAAAAACGATTAAATGCTGTGGTTCTATTTATTTACAACAGTTAATTCTAAAAGGATTATTATTATTAAACATTTCGTTTATACCACATTACATTCAGTACTGATTTATATTATATATTGGATTGACCAAATAAAAAAAACGGTA
>JAQGCB010002490.1:0-11448 GCA_034698835.1 Protaphorura tricampata | reverse complement strand
CTGTCAACCTACTGTACAAGAATACATCCTGGATGGTGAAGTGAACCAAATGACTCTTTCTACGTTGCTCAAATCAGCTCCAAAATTGGAATCCCTGAGAATACCCTGTACGTTGAGTGCCAAGAACAAAAAGCTCACTCAATTATTCCCAGTTGAAGCTGAGAGACCTAGTTTGGAATATTTAAGAACATTGAGAATCAGATCTGCTAGTGATGGGGTCACTGGGGTGGAGGGAAATTGTCCAACTTATTTTGATGAGTTGTTTAGAATTTCTCAATCAATTACAAACCTCAAATTGGAATCTGGAAATATAGATGCAGATTCACTTGTTTTGAACGGCCTTTTAAAATTTGGAAAAGTTGAATTCATTCAAACTATGGTAATCCGTGATGTGACTGTGAAGCATTTGGATTTATTAAAGAAAATGACTGGATTAAAATTGAAACACCTTAGTTTGGGTATGGCTTGGGCTTGGGCTCAAAACGAGGAATACTCTAGTTGGTTTGAACTACTTGAACTTTTCAAAGGAAGTTTGATAAAACTCATAATTTCAGCCAATTCAAATCCAATCACATTCCCTCCTATGCCAAAATTGAAAGAGCTCGCATTAATCCTGAGGAACGATAAATGCAGAGTGACAAGTTTCGGGAATGAATGTTTTAATACAACATTTCCATCCCTCATCAAATTATTCATCTCTGCTTCATTAGACTCAGACAAGGACGAACCGAATGAGAGCCTGCTTCACAATTTTTTAATCCCAGGAGAGTCTGCAACTGCAACTGCTGTCAGATCATTAACATTTTTTTATAATCCAAAGGTGAACATGTTGGTCTTGCACCACCTTCAATCTACTTTCAATTTCTCAAACTTGAGAATGTTCGAGTGCACGATCGTTGAGGATGTTGACGTGGTGAGACAGATTTGGACTCACATGACGCAATTGGAAGGGTTAAGTATTTATGGAACATTACCAACGTCCGACGAAGACATGGACTCCTTGATCACTGGAATACCTGTCAACCAGTTCAATCGTATTATGGAGGACCTGACCCAATATGTCGACCTACTTGCGAAATTGACTAAGGAGGAGCGAGAGAAGGAAATCCTGAGGGTCAAAAATAAATATTGCAAACTTCCTTCCATCCACAATTTAACAAGTGAGCGACTCAAACTTAATTTCTAATGAATATCTAAAGACTTCTAATTTAAGTATGACTTTAACGTCATGGTATTCGCAGATCTAAAATTCCTGTATCTGAATCTGTGTGGATCGGGAAGCGAAACCCTGAATTACGTGAGTGACTTCACGGGCTACTTGGGTCTCTACTCTCTCAAACATCTTCAACATCTCTACGTTCTAAATTGTGAGGTAACTCAGTCGATTTAAATTAACTCTGTTCGTTCGGAGTTAGAGTTTAAGAATAATTAAATTCCTGTCATTCCTTTTATATTTTTTGGTGTTTGTATGGAACAGATCTCCGATGCTTGTGCTGGAGTGTTGTTGGAAGACAAATGTCTCAAGACCTGGGATTTTGCAGACATAGTCCGAGGATCTATCACTTCAAACGTAACCACTGCAAAGTACGTATTTCCAGGAAACTCGTGCTTTGACTTTGACTAGGAAACACAAAGCAACCACCACAAGTAATGCACTACTGAAAGGAAAATAATCAGTGATGAAGTTGAATTTCTACGTACCTCTGCTTTGAGATTTGAAAACTTGGGGATTTGGAGTTCATTCCATTTCCAATGTTGATTCTTTTAAGACAAATGACAATCAAATAAATTCTAAGCATTGATACGTTTCAAATTAAATTCAAATTAAAAATGTCCGTTGTTGTATTTGTATTGATTGTTTTTTACGCATACCTACTACAAGCCAGTTCAACTGGTTCAATTCTTTTGACGTCCACTTCGGTTAGTGTATTTGAGAAAATGTTATATAAATCAGACAGGCAATTCATTTTTTAATTAAATCTACTTCTATGTAAAATAAACTTAAACTTTCAAACGTATTTTTTTATTTTCACGAATGGACCCCCCGGGGTGTCAAAATAAATAAATTAAGATTGATTAATTTTCTTGATTTCTTGAATTGATTACTTTTCAAAATCGAAAATCCTTATGGGATACAACACGCGTTTTTCGAGGTGACCATGGAATGGAGGGGAAGGGCTAGAGGCTATATAGGCTATAAAATTATAATCTTTAGTTACTTGGATCCAATATTAAAGGTAGTTTTTGGTGCACAATAATTTTAAATTAAATAAATATAATTTCCGAACAATATCGCTGAATAACTTTGTTCTTTATCTTTTACTTCTAAAAACTACATGCCGCCACGTCGGATTTGCGTATCCTACCTCCATATGAATTCTAAATTAAATCATAAGAAATGCATTCTCTCACTATTGTGCATCATCTTCGGCTAATATTCTGAGTTTTATTCAACTTTAAAACATGTCTGCCGTCTGCCTCCGTACATAAACTTGACAGAAACCTCAGTGATTTTCTGGTATACTTGTCATTATGGAAATTACGTGCTATTTGCACAATATCACTTTATAAATTAAGTAAAGTACACAAAATCACTGTTTCAACTTTACAGTTTACATTACTAATGCAAATACCAAGTACCAAGTGCAGCCGCAGCCGGCAGTCAGGAAGATTTCGATTGATAATAACATGGGGAGTTGTGAAATGAAAATGAAACGTGGAAGAAAGTTGAAATTTGAGAGAGAATACGCCTATTCGGCCACATCTGTTCTGTTTACACCAGGCTCGAGATACAAAAATACAAAGTCTTCCAGCCTTTAGAACAAAATTTATCAGAGTTTTTAAAAATCTGTGAAAATAATCACATGTATTAGTATTAGACCGAATTTTAAGTGATGTGGATGTGGATTCACTGAAATCACTTCAGCCCACTTCAATCCCAAAAGTATTTACCGCCAACTATTATCTCATCGCTAATCTTGTATAGCAGCTGCAGGCTGTCATAAAAAGTGAGTACACATTGCTCATATTTAATATAACTATAACTTTTCTGCGTTATAAAAATAGAAGACCATTCATATCGTCCAGTAAAAAACAACATCTGGCTGTTACATAAAATATTGAAAAGAATTTTTGTATTTTGGTATGTTTAAAGGTAATCTCATTTGCCAATATTTTTTACCCGTAGTTCCACGTAGTATGTACCAGTACCACGATTCACGAATGGACCTATTCAGTTGAAGAGTTGAAATTCTGAATCTGAATTGAAGTTAAAAATCTTAACCCGACGAGACGCGCGATGGCGTATTTCCGGACAGGATATTCCCTTGGGGATTTTGTATTCAAAGGATTTGAAATCGAGACTCCTGGAGGTAAGATTACTAAGACAGCATTTTTGTAAATTACGAGAGTTGTTACGCTTGACGTTAATTTTTTTTGTTCTGAACAGCCTTTGCCGGTGTATTTATTGGACTCGTGAGTACAGCCATACTTTTTGAGGGTCTACGAATTGTCCGAGATTCGCTTGTAAGGAAACGATAGTATGTTTTATGCATTTATGATTTTATTGCATTTATGATAAAATCAAATTTTATCCTTACAGTTGAACCGTTTTACGGACGCCAGGAAGCGATCCCTTGCATTGACCTTGAGGTCAGGAGGGGGTTCAGTCCGTTACAGTAGAACTGTTCGTACTCCCGGTGGAAGTGGAAATCAATTTAATGAGCAAGAAGCTCTGAATCAAGAAGAAAATATAACTAGTCAACCTGACCATGACGAATTGGATGATGAAGACGATGAAGAGGCCAATCGACGAAGAAGACTAGTCAATTCGGGTCAAATAAGTCCTTATTCTTCTACAACTCGTGCACTACAAAATCCTCCAAGACAAATTCGTTATGAGGACTTACTATTGTCAAGTATTCTTCATATGGTTTATATTAGTATCGGATACATACTAATGTTGGCAGTCATGACTTTCAATGTGTGGGTTTTAGTGGCCGTTTCAATTGGGATAGCTATTGGATATTTTGTTTTTGGGACTTGGCGAAGGACTGATCATCTTGGTCTTAATTCTAGAACCTTGATTACGTCTGATAAAAATTATAGGGAGGGTTCCTCCGAGAAAACTGTGTCTACCAATTCTGACTCTGCTAATTCTATTGAGGGGAAGGGAGGGCATTGTAGTAATAAGGGTGGGGCGGGACCATCCAATTCTCAAGTTACTGCCGATGTTGATGTTCATTTTTCAAAGTTACTAGATACTTAGACAGTTCCTTTTCGACCCTCAGTTTGTCAAGGATCTAATTGTGGTCCCCAAAATGCTCGAATATCGAGCAATGTTTTCTCTCTTCAGATTTATTTATTTCTTTGTTATAAGGTAAAATAGTTATTTTTGAATTATCGGGATGCTATTTTCCTGCTTATTACAACCAAAACCTTGTCGTATTGAAAAACCAAAGTTTGAACCCAATTAAGGGGAGAATCCATACTTGACAAGTTTTGAGGATACTCCTGAGTTGAGCGTATTAAGTTGACGTTACCAAATTCTGACTAATTCTTAGCCACATGAATTCGATTAATGTTATTGAAACCAGAAACCACTCAATGCGGTTTTGGGGTTTATGTTATGTTATCCAGAATTTACCAAGGTGCCGCAACAAGTTTTGGCTTGGCGAACCAATATATCTAGAATATTATCTGGTACAAAACGAATTACATATTAAATTGCGTGGTAAATGTAAGAATCATTTATATGGTAAATTATAGAATTCAGGTTGTTGATGGAGTAATTAAGATTATCATCATAAAATAAGTGCCCAAATATGTTTCCTACATATTTTAATCTCGAAAACTATATATTAAGCGGCACACGGCAAAACCGTATAGCTTCGCTACTACAAATTGCAACGACTATGCCAAGTATTAAATAAATTACTTCACACGTATTCCTAGTCTATGTGTACTTTGTTATTATCTGAGATGGAAGTTTTTTTTTGGACATACAATTACATTCTTTGCTGAAAAAGATGTTAGGTTGTAATTTGTAATAAATTGCACTTCAACAGAAATTGATCCAATCCAAGTTAGGCAATGTCTGGTCTTTTGAGCCAGGTGGTCGCACTGGTTAGGGTGTAATAGAATAGTCAAATACGCGTTCATCGATTTTGATTGCCAATTTTGACATCTCGGCCAGGAGAAAGCATTTGCCATGCGGGAAAACGAGCAAAGTTTGAATTTCTCCGCATCATCACATCACAACTCACAAATTTTCACAACATTCAAAAAATTAGAACTCATATTCAAAATTTTGAAAAAGTATATCGAATCTAAATTCTTGAGTATTCAATTAGTACGTACAAGTCATAAAATTTAGGATGAGTGACGGAGCTGGAACTTGGTGTCTGATTGAAAGTGACCCTGGAGTTTTCACTGAACTCATTCGTGAATTTGGTAAATTACCTAATTCTTTTTAAAAGAGTTGACAGGAGCTTTCTCAAAACTATTCCGATTTAGTATAATTTCTGAGAGTTTATTTGAAATATTTAGGTGTGAAAGGTCTTCAAGTCGAGGAGCTTTGGGGACTAGACGCTGAAAATTTTGAGAGGCTATCGTAAGTTAATTTATTCTGAACCTGAGTGTATTATATAAAATATAAAAAATTGATTAGTGGTGAAATATTTTACAAAAAATTATACTATTTTTATATTGACAGGCCTGTTCGTGGGTTAATTTTCCTGTTCAAATGGATTGGAACTTCATCTGTTGCTAGCACTGAGGGAACAGTTGTTCAAGACAGTCGTTTGGACAATATTTTCTTCGCTCGTCAAGTCATCCAGAATGCCTGTGCCACACAAGTACTTGTTTAAAAAAATTCAAATGGTTTCATTACCGAGGTTATTATTAGAAGCAAAATTGTAATTTTGGTTGTATTTACACAGGCAATTATTTCCATTCTACTTAACTGCTCCACTACAGAAGTGGAATTGGGTCCAGTTCTTGGAGAATTCAAGGAATTTACTAAAACCTTTGACCCAGCCATGAAAGGACTTGCCCTTTCTAATTCTGATACGATTCGCTCAGTTCATAATTCCTTCTCTCGTCAAACAATTTTTGAATTTGATCAAAAATCTGCTACTAAAGATGATGACGTATTTCATTTCGTTGGATATATTCCTGTTGACGGTCGTCTCTATGAATTGGATGGACTGAGGGAAGGACCGATTGATTTAGGACCAATTCCCGAAGGAAAAGATTGGACAGAAGTGGTTCGGCCAGTGCTTCAAGATAGAATTAACAAGTAAGTACACAAGTACCATAAAAACGTTATTTTAAAAATTTAAAATCGAATCAGATGTTTACAAAATGTTATTAATTTACAGATACAGCGAGGGAGAAATCCATTTCAGTTTGTTAGCAGTCATTCCGGATCGGAAGGATGAGTATGAACGAAAGCTTTCGGATTTGGAAGCAACGGGTGATGCATCGCCAGAAATTGTAGCAGAGCTCAAATCACTCATCGAAGAAGAAGTTGAGAAGAGACATCGTTTCAAATTAGAGAATATTCGAAGGAAACACAATTATTTACCACTCATAGTTCAATTTTTAAAAGAGTTGGCTCAGAAAAAGCAATTGATGCCTCTGTATGAGAAAGCTAAGGCTGCCTCTGAGGCAAAGAAAGCGGCAAAATCTTCTTAACGCATATGGCATTTACTGTACTACCCAATAAGAATATTTCTAACATAAATTGTATTGTGAATTAATGAGGCTTTCTTATGTGAACCCTAGTAAATACCAAATTCCATTCTTGATTAGAAATTAAATGCGATTTTAATTTGGCTAACTGGATTTGGTTACTCACACAGACATCACATTTGTAGAGAATTATAAATGCTCTTTAGTACTGGGAATGGAAGGTGAAAGTTTGGTAGGATGTTCTGGAAAAACACTTACATAAATGGAGGCAAATTCTATCATATAATCATATCCAATGATATTTTCACGGGTTGAGATTTTGTTTGATCAATCCTGGGAAATAATTAATAGGAATTTCTGTTTTTTTGGTGAAAGTAAACTTTCTTTCATGATTGGAAACGCAATATCTGCGGCAGGACAAAAAAGAATAAGTAACGCAGTGGACGCTGTCATATTCATATTTGTCTCCGTGTCTCTAGCTTGCATCTAACCATCCATCCAAGGCGAAACCCACATTTTTCAGTTTGTAATTTTTTTTAGAAAAACTATTGCTAGCATGTCAATACGAACTTTGGACTTTTTTTTGCACAAGTGTTTCTCGGTTTCTCACCTCACCCAATTTCACTGCACCCAGTGCTTGGCAGGTTAGCTTTGTTATAGCAATGCAATGTAGCAGCCAGTCTGTCGTCGTGTTAGTGTCGTGTGTGCCACTGTGTCACCCTGTACATTGTATGAAGAATGCTGATTTGAAGGAACGAACGCTACCATACATATGAACGCAATCATATTAATTTTTATATTGTTTTGTAACTCGGGACGGGAATAACAAATGACATATTAATGTTGCAGATTTTACCCAGATAATAATTCCTGATCAATTCTTTCTAGTCGCTAATCGGCAGCCATTTTTAGTTTGATAACTTTGGTCTTAATAACGGACTTCTCTCAAGTGAATTTATATTAGAAAAGTGTATTGACATTTTTATTTGCGAGTACGTGTAGTTTTCATAATCCTGAAGATATGCATGGGAGGTCAAATTGTGTTATCTACCCAGATCTGATCTTCAAATCTCACATAATATGTGAACAGCCCGAGAGAACTAAGGATCGGGAATACTTTTAAGGTTCTTTTCTTATAGGCATATTACTCAGGACCCTTTTTTGGACCCAAGATCAGTCTGACCCTGAGAAAGTGTAAATGGACCACTTGAGATTTTGGAGTCTTACATCTACATGTAGTACAGGCCCGGTCTGTTTTCTGTATGCAGAGATGCGTTTTCATATTATGTGTGTGTTGTGGAGCATAATGTTAATACGATGAGAGAATTTGAGTAACTCAATATCCACCCACTATATTTTTTGTGACTATTCGGAATATATATCATTACCCTTTGGTTTTAATAGTTCTTGATTTATTATTAGGGATCAATATTCCATTTGGTTGAACTCAAGAGTCTGAGCTCTCTGGCTAACCTTAGACAAAATTCTTAATGGTGTAATGTGTGAGTTTGAGAGTGTATTGAAAGTGGAATCTTATCTCAATTTTAGTTAGCTTTAGCTACGGGTTACGGGTTATGAGTTCTGTCTAATGTGTTATGCGATGCGTATACTTCCAGCGGAAGTATAAGATGTAATAATGTGGAAGAAATGATAAAGTTCCTTCATTCCAGAGCGTCTTTCATTTAGTAAAGTTAACAGATCCATCCAACCAAGAGGAATGAATGAACACAAATATTTCTGAATTGAATGAGTTCAATTTATATTTGAGTGTTATTTTGTGTGAATTTTTGTAATAAAAATATATTATTCACAATGTTAATCAGGTCGACGTACGCGTTTATTTTACTAGTTATTTATTTGTATGAAGTGTCGTGTCAATTAACACCGAATGGAAATGGGCATTTCGGGAGATGTTATGATGAAAACGGAAATCCACAGGTAGACTTTAATTAATTTGATCTCTGCATATTTACATAATTAATATGATGTATTGTGTCGTACACTTCAGTTCAAATCGTTTTCGATGTGTTTTTGAAAATAAAGATTTCAATACACTAAGAGATTTTTTAGTACAACAAAATATTTGCAATTAGAATATTTTGTACACCTTTGTTTTTGCTAACGCTATCTTATTGCAGATGAGCATGCGCTCGATTTGAATGTACTGGTTGACAAAGAGTATACACAAAGTGAACCCGCAAATAATTCTTTACTTTCTATCAACATTTTGTAGCATTGCATTTTACTGTACTCTTACTGTATTGCCTGAAAAAAAAATTGACTGGTTTTGCAACCGGAAATTCTAACCCTTCTAGTATTGCATCTTGTATACAGGGTGAGGCAAAAGTAACCGGTTTTTTGTTGATTTGTTGGAAAATTGGATATTGGGTCAAGTTCTATATTTGAGTCGTATGTTATGCCCAAAAGCTTTGGTAGATGCTGACTGACGCAAAGGCGCCATTGCTCCAAATTACGTGTATAGCAATTGTTCACCAGATCGAATAGAAAGGCATTTTTTCTCCTTTCATCGCCTGAATTTTACTACATTGGCCCTTTAACTCGAATTTCTGAGTTATGCAATGCCGGATGAATCGCTTAGACCCACAATTCTTAGTCTTTACTCAGGCCTTGCATTGTTTTCTTTGTCTATTTAGAAATGTGTTCCGGAGTTCGTGAATGCGGCGTTTGATGTTGTGGTTGAAGCAACTAGTACTTGTGGAGAAGATGGGCCAACCGAATATTGTATTCAATCTGGGGCACTTGGACTGAAGCGAGCTTGTGACATATGCGACTATCGAAGTTCAAGACTCCAGCATCCAGCTTCCTTCCTAACAGATTTAACAACTCATGACAATGAAACATGGTGGCAATCTGAAACAATGTGGGGTAAGCTGGGTTATCAAATCAGCTCAAACGGACGTAACGTATTTGGACGAAATTAGCTGCAGCCATTACTAAGTAATAGCTGAATCGTTTCATCCCTAATTGTAATTTACATAATTTCAGAGGGAATTCAATGGCCAAATCAAGTCAATTTAACACTCAATTTCCGAAAATCCTTTGACATCACTTATGTTCGGCTTAAGTTTCATTCCCCACGCCCAGAGAGCTTTGCCATTTACCGAAGAACTTCCGACGATAGCCCATGGGTCCCGTACCAATACTACAGTGCGACTTGTCGAGATTTTTATGGCCTTCCGGATTTGTCTTACATTCACGGCGGAGATGAAACTCGACCTTTGTGTTCGTCCGAATTCTCTGACATTTCTCCTTTGACTGGAGGAAACGTTGCATTTTCAACATTAGAAGGCAGACCCTCGGCGTACAATAATTTTGAGAATTCCAAAGAACTCCAGGAATGGGTTTCAGCAACTGGGATCCGTGTTACTTTAGATCGACTCAATACATTTGGTGATGAAGTTTTTGGAGATGAAAAAGTCTTGAGATCTTATTTTTATGCCATCTCGGATTTTGCTGTTGGTGGGACGTATGTTCCAATTAATTTGTTTATTTTTTTAGTATATTCCGAATTGAACGCAAAGACTAAAATTTCTAATTTGAACAGATGCAAATGCAATGGTCATGCATCAGAATGTGTTGCAAGTACGAGTGAGAGAGGTCCAACCCGACTGGTATGCCGATGTGAGCACAATACCGCTGGCCCAGACTGTGGCCAATGTCTTCCATTTTACAATGACTCCCCTTGGGGAAGAGCCACTTCAACTGCAGTGCATGAGTGCAAAGGTATGCATAATCTGTCACGGTCAGTTTATCAGGAATATTTGTTGAAAAGTAATTATAATATTTTTATCAACAGCTTGCAATTGTAACGAATTTTCGAACCGGTGTTTCTTCGATCAAAAGCTCTATGAGGCTACGGGCCACGGCGGTCATTGCCAGGATTGCGCTGGAAATCGTGACGGCGCTAACTGCGAGAAATGCAAAAATAATTTCTATCAAAGATCAGATGGGTATTGCATTCCCTGTCACTGTAATGAAATCGGTAATTTGAATTATTGTTACATTAAAATTTTGACAGGTTTATATTAAGTTCAATTTTTTATGTGTAACTGAATATCTTTTTAGGTTCAAGAAGTCTCCAGTGTAATAGTGAAGGTAAATGTCAATGTCATCCAGGTGTGACAGGAGAGAAGTGTGACCGTTGTTCGGCCAATTTTTACGAATTTGCTGCACGTGGTTGCAAAGAATGTTCTTGTAGCATTGCTGGAAGTTTTGGTAATGAACCCAATTGTGACACGACCAATGGAATTTGTCGTTGCAAGGAAAATGTTGAAGGACAACAGTGTGACAAGTGCAAGCCAAGTTATTTCAATTTGGATGTAACAAATGATTTCGGTTGTACTCCATGTTTCTGTTTTGGACATTCAGCCATTTGTAAATCTGCTCCTGGATATGGTCAAGGTACTGTTTTTTTTAATTTCTTACACGTTTTATTTGCTTTACCAGAGTTTTCTGATTAATATTCGACAAAATGTTTCAGTTTTACTGGAAAGTGCTTTTGCTAGAGGAAACGAGAGATGGTCTGCAGAAGAGCCTGGGAAAAAGAACGTTCCGATTCAATTCAACGCTTTCACTCAAAATCTTGCCGTTACAGCCAGTGGGAGAGACCCTGTTTACTTTCTTGCACCAGGTAAGAAATAATATAATTATTTCGCCAAAAACAAGACAAGTATTTTTAATCAATAATTTTAAAATTTTAGACAGATTCTTGGGTGATCAGAGAGGGAGTTATAG
>JAQGCB010002489.1:0-11450 GCA_034698835.1 Protaphorura tricampata | reverse complement strand
AAAAGTTGTTATTTTTCAAAAAGTTGTTGATTGGTAGTTATGAGGCCTCTTAAGTTGACATGGGTAAAAACTCTTTGGTTTTTACTTTGTCTGAACACTCTGGCACTTTTCAGTGCCTTTTTATTGTATCAAGTTAACTATATTTTTAATTGCTTGACATAGTCAAAATATTATTTCAATCGTTGTTGTTCTTAATTTTATTTTAATTCAAACCATGTCTGAATACCCTGCATATCCATTCGAACCCATGAAATCATCCCCTGGCCATTTACGTGCTGGTCGACTGGCCCAGTTTGTCGGTCGGACTTCATTAATTTCCTCGAAAGTTGGTGCACTCGGTAGGTGAATGTCTGGAATAACTTCAGTGTCTTCCATTACTATTTGATTCTTGCTAAACAATTTGGCCATATTTGTATTCTTTGTCTTCATATTGTTTTCAATGTCAGCACTCATTGGATAAGAACGTCCGCGTCCGCTGCTGCTGCTGCTACTAGAAGAATCGTCAATTGTTGTTCCGTCATATTCAGATTCTGAATATTGGATAACAACAGGTGGAGTAGTTGGACTGGTCGGTGGGATTTTAACACGGTCATTGTCACCTCCACCCGTTGGTTCCGTAGCTATACGGTTATCACGAACAGCAAGACCTGAACAATTATGGTCAAAATAGATTAGATATTTGATTTCTCATGCAGTAAATAACCAAGAATTTGATCGCATTCTTACTTGGAAGTTTGACAGTTATATTCCTCACAGCCTTGAAAAGTGTGATTGAGAGGAGTGACACATAAATAGCGAAGTCTTGCTTGTCACTTAGCTCGTAGGAGAAAATGACGAAATTGGATTTCTTCATAAACCAAACAATGAGCAATGGAATCCATACATGTTGAAGAACAAAGGATTTTGCGAATAATTTGAACTAAAAGAAACACATACGTGTACATAAAGCTAAGAAATTAGTATGAGGTTCCCCAAATTGTAGCTCTGAAGTATCAAGTTGAATAATACAATTACCTCTGTCGCGTAAGGAGTCTTGCCACACTGAAATTGAGGACAAGCTTGGTCCACCTTAAGGACTATAGCAATGGTCGTAGCGGCTAAACCAGATAAGAAAATGTAGTGTGTCGCAAATCCATAGAACCCAATAATGATCGGGATACCGTGAATCGCCACAAGAAAGACGTTCAAGAATGTGCTCAAAATTTCCAGATCAATCTGTCCCATCAAATTACAAATGGTTAAAGTGGTTGAAGTCGGATCAGATAAACATGAATATACATATAGACAAATTCTATAAACCGTAAGAGTCCTTACACAGACGACACAGTCCAAGACAGATCGAAAGCTTAATTTTTCTCGTACAATGTCAGGCTGACTTATGTGAATAACCCAGTCGCTTGAACCGGCAGCAATGTAAGCAACGTAAGCCATACAAAAGAGAAATATCATAGAATATCTCGGTTTGGTACTGATGTCTTCTCTAGGTGATCCTTTTGGGCCATGATTCAATTCATTGTGTAATGGATGTTGAAAGTAGCACTGGGACACCGCCGCGCAGAATATTACGAAGTAGATGAATAATGGCAGCTAAAAATACACATCATTTAATAAATTCGACCATATGAGTCAACACTAGCATCAGCTCCGATTTTACCTTCTCAAGTACATTTGGAGCCCTCCGTTTCTTTTTATCAATCCAAGCCTTGATTCCGGATTTTCTGTAGCCGAAAAAGAGCCCTTCACTAACATGTGAAAGGACGATCAATCCAGCAATCGCCCAAACAGTCACATTGATCCCTTCATTTTCACTCCGGATTTTAAGGATTAAAACTCCAACCAAAGATATTCCAAAGGAAATGACTGTGAATCCAAGGAATGCAATCGTCTGGAAAAACTGTGAAATATTTCAACTTCATTACATACGACTTTTAAGGGGAAATAAAACCGAAAAAACACCATTGCTGTGCTATAAGTTTATATCTTACCAAAATAATAACGAAGAGAACTACGGACATTAAACAATTGCACATTGTGACGGTACGTTCAACTTAAAAGTGAAATCAAATAATTCTAGAAAAGCAAAGGTTTGCTGTCGCTCTGAAATTAGTCCTTGAAGTTCATGAATTATGAAACTACAAAATTGCTCTGAATTTGTTTATATTTCTACATATCTATATCTGTACAACTGTATGGTCTCCGGGGTGAGCACTCGAAGAGGGCGATGGACTTTTTTCCACTATTTCACAATCCAGTCAAAAATCATTTCTCTCCTAATTCAGAATTACCAATAAGATCTCGATCGCCCACAAAAAGAATATTAGAAAACAAAACACTACTTTAAAATTTTATCAACACAATTTATTCGGTCGAGTCAGCCTAATGAATATATGATATGATATTGATATATATCAAGCAAGGCATCATTTTTACACAATTTCAACTTCAAATAATATTTTTTGATTAGTACGATTTAGACATCTCAATTGAGACTGAGGTCTGGGTTATAGATGAACTTTTGAGATCGAAAGTTTTTATTCGTCGACACCAGAAGCAACATTATTCGGGCACGGAACTAACTGAAGGTCCACATCACTTCTATCTTTGATTTTTGCAGCCGTGGTAGCAGTAGTTCCATCAGTTTGGTTTTGATGTTGGGTTTCCTCAGTTAGGGCGTATTGTTGGGGAGTATTTATCATAACCTTCGTACCTTGGATGATAGTCAGTGAAACAACCATAAGATATGTTAAGAAGTATTCTTCAGCGTTAGTTAGAGGTCCAGGTCCAGGGGTACTTTTTGGGTAACGGAAGAAAAATCCAACGACGGGGATATACATCACAAAAGCCAACATTGTCCTTGCAAAAAGATGCCACTAATGAAGAAAAAAAATATGGATAAAAATAGTGAAGGTGGTTTGCATAGTAGTGCCAACGGGAACCAACATGGGCAAAAATATTTGGGACAACCAAATAATCGTATGAATCACCTCCAAGTAATATCTGGGAGCTTTGAGTGAGACATCTGGGAAAGGTTCCGTACTTTCAAGCTCAACAGCAGCTACTCCGATCAGAAATGCCATAGTGGTAAGAGTCAGGAAGGTCATACAAGTAGAAACGCCTAAACTTGCATAAATAACAAGAATCAGAAGAAGTGGAACTCCATAAACCATGAGGAGAACAATTTGTGTAATCTGTAAATCATGAACCCTTAAGGTCAACTCCAGAAATAAAAATAAAATATCCTTATTTTAACATTGGAATTACCAACTTACAAAATAGAAGAACAACGTCGAAATCGTAATGCAAAATCCAATTCTCTCTTGGAGTTTGTTTCTATCAGTCTCTGAAAGTTGTCGACAATACCTGGCCCAATCATTTTCTCTGGCCATCAAATACAGCATGTAAAATATGGACATAGAAAACACGACTGGTCCGAATTCAAAGTCCCAAAATCTTTTCTTTCCAGTAATAATGGAAGATGCGTCCAAGCTTACGGTTTTATTCGAGGATTCCAAAGAAAGGCCATGGAGGTTTTCGTACTGGTAGTACATTTGACAGAATGCGATAACAAAGAGTCCAGAGTACAGAATCGCGGGGACCTTCAAAGCATTTTACGTTACATTTTTTTTTCAAACTATTGTATAGATATTTCTTGTAGACTTACTTTCACAAGTGCGATTGGATTGGCCTTTTTCTTCTTGATGAACCAGAGTCCAAATTTTGAACTGACTTGAAATTGTAGAATCGCCGAAGCTAGCACTTTCATGGGCAAAATTGCGATCATCGACACGATCGCAATTCCTGTCTTGTATCCAAAGTACAATTCATAAACCATCGAGATCAAGGTAGCGAATCCAAAGCAAATTGACAATGATGTAACAAAAACGACAGCGTGAAATCCCTAGAAAAATTTTGGAAGCGTAACCCCAGAATTAAAATCTAAACCATGAATCAACGCCGTGATTACGAAATTATTCTTACCATGAGGGCCAGTATAAGACAACTCCCTCGGAGGAGGCTCAAAATTTCATTCGAATCTTGAGCTGACATGTCGGTCAACAATCACAAATCAGACTTTAACACTGATATTGATTTAAATTATTTTGGCATGCAAAATATTTGTTGGAATTTTCAAGGGTAGATGTGTGCAAGGAGCGTATATGGCTGTTTTGTGTACCAGGAGAGCCCACGGGAACCAAACATTCAAAATAACAACTTTTCGTTTTTCTGGTCACGCAATACATTGGAAAACCTCGATGTGCGACCAATGTTAATTGCCCATGCTGACGCCACTGCCTTCGACAGAAAATTGGTGATTGTTGATGAAAAATGTTCAAAAATTAGCAAGCATCGCGAGTTCGTCCTGCCAACCAAATTCAATCGACCAATTTTCTGCATTGGATCCAGGGAAAATGTCGTGCAATTATTGGTTGCTATGTCATCCTTATCTCAGGGAAAGGGGATGAATTTTTTGGCAATTCTAATTGTTTGGTTCGCGCTGGCTCTCCTGGTAGTCAATTCTCCTTGCATACCACTATGCTGCGACGCCCTTGCTTGACTGGAATTACCATCACAGAATTATCTAATTTTGTTATTTTTTATTTTATTTTAGGAGCAGTTTGAAAAGTGGAAGTAGTTTCAATTCATTTTCTGCTACCCCGGCCAAAATGCCTGCTGTTTCTACAGTAAAAGTAAGTCCAGTTCTGTTCGAATTCACCGAACTTAAATCATTTGAACTAATTTTCGTTCAAATTCTTATAGACATATGAAGCTGTACTCAAAATAAAGTATTCTGGAGGACCAGGACATAAAATGGAGTATTTTAGAAACTGTGGAATTGCGCTCAACGTTGAAGTGGCGCCAGCACTTCTCATCACAAAATGGGACACACTTCCTGGAGAATCGTAAGGAGATTAATTTAATTCAGCTA
Source organism: Protaphorura tricampata (assembly GCA_034698835.1). NCBI lineage: Eukaryota > Metazoa > Arthropoda > Collembola > Poduromorpha > Onychiuridae > Protaphorura > Protaphorura tricampata. The sequence continues at coordinate 6,523 of JAQGCB010002489.1, read as the reverse complement.
TTTCCTCAAATTTTTTGAAAGTTCTTTGAAATCTTTGTATTTAATTTAATTTTTAGAACGTCTCAAGTTTATCTTGTATTGGATGTCTGTAATGCGACTTCTCATGAAATGGAACTTCATTATGCAAAATCTAAACAAATTTTGGTGGAACGAAAAGAAACTTGTCGAATTCCGGTTCCGCTTGAACGGTGTCGTGTTGGGAGCAATATTGAGAGAGGTAAATTGCATTGCAGTTAAGGAAGTTTAACGACCAAGCGTCAATTTTAATATACATAATTTTATCAGGAAAAGAAGAACCAGCTTGTTGTCAACATATTGTTGATAATGTGGATCTGAAATGGTCCCTACCACATTGTTCTGGAAAAGCGACACTCGAGGGAATTCGACTCACGCGTTCCATGGTACAACTTGTGACCGTGTCACCAATTCAATGGGGTAAAATTAACATTAGAATTAAAATATAAATAATTGACCCTGACTTTGACCTGAATTCTGTGTATTTATTGTTCAAATTCTGTAGAGATCAGTGTGAACGGAGAGAGTGCAAAATCCGAGGAAATGCATTTTGAGGCAGGAGAAATGATCATGTTGGATGTGAGTCTCAGAAATCAAATGAGAGATGCAATCCAAGACGTTCGACTCTCTTTGGATTGTTTCCAAGATTACATGAATGGAAGATGTAATTATAAATTGGACTCCAGACTAGCTGTTCTAGGAAATGACTCTGTACTTATTCCAAAGGTGATTTGAAATTAAAATTTTGCGTACTACTAAAGATACATTTCCTAAACCAAATACCATTTTGTTAATTATTTTATTTTTGTTTTAGATTGACCCTGGAAATTCTTTCCAACATTCAGTTTCCCTAATGTTCTTCGTGGCTGGACTTTACAAGATTGATTTCAAGTGTGACCAGAAAGTGTCATCATCAGCACCGTCATCACTTACAACTGGAATTAATCAAAATCCTGCTTCTCGTATGAGCGTTGCAGTACCGAATCTGTGTAATGATGACCAAATTGTATGGAAATATAATCCGCCTTTGGATTTTCAAATTAGTTGAGCTAGTACTAGTAAGTAGTCAATGAACATACATAATTTTGCTTTATTATTTATCCCGATGGGTCAGAGATCTAAGGTCAATGGCCCGATTATTATGTGTCCCGCTGCATGTTTGGGTATTAGTATTGCTACGGGTTAGTCAGATTGGATTTTAATTTGCAGTTTGCTTGATTTGGTCTGAACTTTAAGGCAATGTCTGAATCGGATACAAAGTTGTCAGTACCCAATTGCAGATGACCTAATATTCAAAATTTTACCAATTATCTGATCTGATTAGTCTATGCGATTAAAAGATGCGTGTGTACTGTGATTATGATGACCTCTGTTTGGTGGTAGTCTAAGGGTGACCGTTTTGAAATTTGACCGTCATGCTATTTAGTTCGAAGTGGAATTGTGTATCTAAGCTTTTCACATACAAAATGCGGGCAGATTATGTAAAATTAGTCTAGTTTAGTTTAAATCATAATTTTGCTGCATTTTGGAATTTCTTTATATTGTTTTGGTGATAAGTTGACGGCAATTAAAAAGAACATACAAAGTGGTGGTATAATACTGAAGTATCTATCATTTCGCAATTTACATTTACATGCACTATGTAAAACATAACCAAGATTACCCACAACGCAGACAAGAATTCATGGGGTTTCCTGAGACACGCTCTCACATGGAAAAAAATTTGTGGTTACCCTACTTCACTTGGCTTTGCTTTTTAGTAGGTGTAAAGGGAAAATACATACTCACACATGGCATCGATGTCATCATTGGTCGTCTTACATTCCGCAAAAATGAGAAAAGAATTAAATTGGGACTATGAATACAATCTCAATCTGTAGTTTTCATGCGCATATGAGACAAGAATATTAATTGTTTTGTTTAGATGCGTTTTTAATGAGTTGGATTTTGTCATTGGATTGTTGTCAAAGTTTAAAGGTACAGTTGAGTTTGAGTTGAGATTAAGTTTTGGGTTATTCAACCGAGTTGAATGAACTGAATTTAAACTTGAATTCAAAACCAGATTTGTTTGCAGAAGGCTAGATTTATTGCCAATTACGTTACGACACAGCACAGCGGAACGGAGCTGAGAACAACGCTGATGACAAGTTTTGGTCTTTCTAATCGCAAATCGCAATCGTAACTCTTATCTGACTCCACTTCCACTTCTTCATGTTGAAGAGTTGTTAGTGGTTCTGTCTCTCCATTTCTTGCCCTCAAAAAACTTGTCACCGCACTCCGGGACTTCCTTACCGTAGTTGGGTCTTTTTTTCATTCTTAATCTACTGGGTGGTTCATAGTTACAATGTATTGCATAGAAGGTGTCCTTTCAATCTGTGTAATTATGCGTATCACTCTTGAGTGATTGTAGACTTGGGTCAATTCCTAAAATGTATTTAAGTACAAAGTACCAAGTACAATTCCGTACTTGGAATTAGACTTAAGTACTTTTGGAAGAAAAGTACTTGGACTTGGACTTAAGTACTTTTGGAATTTGGAGAAAGTACTTGGAATTGGACTTAAGTCCATTTCAAAAGGAATTGACACAAGTCTGGTAGTTTCATTCTCACACAAAAATAGTGAAACAGAGTTACAAAATAACACTTACTTTAATATCAGTCGTATCACTACACTTGACTACATTGAATCCGCCATCAACCAAATGAATTTTGAGCGTTGTTTTAGAATCCGATGAAGTGCTCCTTTCAAGGGTTTCAATTCTTCTTGGAATCGGTGAGCAAAACTCACTGGCAGGTCTTTGGACGGGTGGAACCGGTGCAACGCCACCACCACCGAGTGTATCTTGTCGAACACCATTTCGTACTGGTACTGGCACTCCCACGGAACCCTTCCGGGCCGGGCTTGCGTTTCGGTCCTTACTACTCATCCCGGTTATCTCAGGTGTTTCATCGTCCCTGTAATCAAATCAAACAAATATTCTGATTAATTAAAGAATCTTAGATTTTTGAATTTGAATTTAAAGTAAAAACTCCTTGAATTTTAACAAACCCTGAGATCCCTTACTTAATATTTCGACCACGTAATGCAAAGACACAAGTACAAGTACAGGTGTGTGGTCCGAACTGATTCATTCATAAAACTAGAGCGAGCACTTTATTCAACAAATGAAATACAACTGAAAACAGAAAACGGCATGAGTAAAAAGTAGCCCTTTAACACTCTTTTTTTGTACCAAACCGGAGTATTAGTATTCCAGTTTGTGCATCTCGGAAAACCAAAACGCTTCTTTTCTGCGACACAATGGACACGACGACGGACAGAATTAAGTCAATAGGTTTCTTTTCTAAACCACAAACTAGTTGTACAGTACACGTTCGAATTAATTAAACTTCTCCGCCCCTATAAAAACACCTGTACATGATTTCCGCCTAACCTGGCCTGGTACATATATTTTTTAGAAAAAAAATAGACCTAACCTAAAAACCCTGCATGAAAAACGATGAACGAGGAATTACGAGTACACGACACGAACAGTTAATTATCAACTCTGCCTACCCACTTACGTGGCATTTCCAGTTTTCCACATTTCTTTATCTTTTCTGTACGCACAGAGAAAAAAAATTAATTGTTTTATGAGCTCATAAAAACAATTATCAGAAGAATGCCAATAGTGCAATTGCTGTGCTAAACACCATTAGATCACGCTTCATTTGCCTCTGCCTCTCATGTGCCAACAATGAAATTTCCAACAAAGTGACAGCGCCAACATTTAGGACCAAGACCATACCAACCTTCAACCTCACTTCAAGCAATTACAGTAAAATCTTCTCAAGTTCATTCCCATGTAAATTTTATTAAGACAAAAAAAATCCCCCAAAAAACACTTTGATCCTTCATGGGCTAAACAAAAATCTTATACAAATACAGGGTAGTTCATAATCGTTGTACGCATCTACAGGTTAATTCCATCAAATCGCAGGGTATAGAAATCTGTGAACGACCCTGTAGAGACACACACTTGTACATTGCCAGAAAACAGAAAAGAATGAATGAATTCAATGAACTTCATGAGTCGTCCCTCATCAACCAAAACCATCAAACTGAAGCGTCGTCGTCGTCGGTCAGATTTCAACTTAAAAAATTCAGCAAAGTTGTAAGCGCCTCATTTGCATGCAAAGGAGCGGCTCGGATCATTTTAGTTGGGAACAACAACAAACCTGGCTTCAACTTACATTTTACATCTACAACTTGTACAACCAAAAACCTACCAAAATCGTTTTTCTTACTAGATGGGCATCCGCATCAGGGCATCACATCACTTCAAGTTTTAATATCATTAATGATCAACACCATACAAACTTGCCTGCCACATGGGACTGGGACGTACCCACCTGTCCCATCTCATCCATTCCTTCCATAATATTTTGAATAGAGAAGTCGAAGTCTTCCTGCCTGAGCTCGAGTTATTTTAATTTAATTCAAACACCACCACTCCCTTCAAGTCAAAAAAAAAATTCATTGCGACTGCAACTGCAATTGCAACTTGCAACTCCAGTTGGTCCAGTCAAGTCCAAGTGCAAGTGCAATTGATAGTACAAAATGATAAAGACTTCCTTGAGTGAATTTAATTTGAATTCATACGTCTTGGACTCTTGGAGACGTGAAATCGTGCAACACTAGACTACAGACTGAAACAATGATCCTTACTGGATATTTCCATCCTATGCAGTATTTTACTTTGCCGAAATGTATAATACTCAAGGGAGAGATAGCAGAGAACGATAAGGGTGTCATTTTCATGGTACCATAAAGAACGCCTGCTATTTTTATTGGTCATGTCAAAAGTATAGATTAAGACTGACACTGGTTGAATTAATAACAATTCACTCTTCCCTCCTAGAGAGAATGACACGACCACGACAGCAATTATTCTGACCTGTCAGTTTGCAAACTTTGTAGAAGTATCTGCGAGGGCGAAGGCATGCTGAATTAACTATAAATAAAAACAAATAGTGATATGATGGCTCCGTAATATGGGTACCCAGATGGTTAAAAATTACAGATTTTGCGTCAAGGAATATGGAAGGGTTTAAGGAAAAATTACAGTGGAGAAAGCAATGAAAGTAGAAAAAAATTCAGCCGAGAAAATACACGTCTTCAAAGCAGCCAGAACCAATAAATCTGAATGAATAGAATATGACTGACCGGCACAGTCCTCACTGGAAATAAATACATGTCACATGTGTACATAAAAAGAAACTATTAAACCAGAAGTCAATCTACTCAGGGAGGTCAGTCAGGCCAGGTGATCGAAAAGTGGCCCGTTGGAGTATTAGCGGGGTAAAAGTTATAGTTGGCAATAGATTGCGAAATTGTTTTCTTATTACAATTTTAAATCCAAGTCGACAGGCTTTCACAGCTGCTCATTTTGCACTCTCACAAAGAGATGAAATAAAATTGCGTAACATAGGCTACATAGGTCGACCTTATTTATGTGATTGAAATTGAAATTGCATTGTGTATACTGTTATACGTACCAACCATGCATGTCACACTACATTAAATACACATACGAGTAACATTTTGCGGTTTTCTGGCAGAAGGTTCAAGGTGTGAAATGTGAAATCGAAATTTGTCTCTGAGTATTGACTTGACAGCACAGAGCAGAGCAGGGAAAGGCAGCTGGCTCTCAAAAATTCTATTCGATGGTCAAATCTAAATTGAATCAGTAGAGCGAGTCACCTCTAAAAACTTAAACCAATTGTGCTCGACTATTATGAAACAATCGAACTGTAGAGATACACACCAGGTATGGGCAAATGTAAAATGTAAAAAAAGAACGTCCAAAAATGAAACCATGCTGTGAGACAGAAATAGATTCCAAAACTCATTTATGATCATGTGAATAGGAAGATCAACTTACAACAACAAACAACACGAAGTAGTAGACCGACAAATCATTTTTAAAGGAGGATTTTATTATATCTTTCGTGTATTCATAGCGAGTGCAATTTGCTATCTCACGTTCAAATTTGAAAAACGTGAGATATTAAGGCGGACGGACTATTTCTTTCAAAAGAAGGATGAAGATGAAACTGAACTTTCTCGCTCGTTTCCTTTAAAATAAATTCGTATAAAAATATGCAGAGTCCACTCCATCAAACCTAAAAATAACTGTAAGTCCTTTCCTTTTTTTTTACAGTCGCTGTAATGAAATATTTCTAGATATATTTGGAATGCCGGACAATCAAAGATCAATTGAAATTTAAGACTATTCGCCTGTACTGCATGTGAATGAATTTACGAATAGCTATACGATTAAAATTTCCTGACTTGTTTTAAATATAAAAGCAATGCAAATACGAGTAGCTGCATGGCCTAACTACAACTCGATTTTAATAAGAAGTCTGATTATTGATATTATACTACTCTATTTAGTACAGTATGTTACAAACGCGGGGATGGAAAAGTAACTATGATTATGTCCGTTAAGTGGACGGGTCATTTC
>JAQGCB010002488.1:0-11451 GCA_034698835.1 Protaphorura tricampata | reverse complement strand
AGTCCGATTTGTCTACTCATGTCATTTACTAAGTCCAACACTTCGGCTCGTCACCTACAGTACCATCATCTAAATACCACAGATTCAGTTCAGTACCAATACTGTCCACTTTCGGTTCGATGACTAAGGAAAACAATGCAGAACCCAGTGGGTTCCCTTGTTGTACACCACGGGCCGAAGGGATCAGGGCGTCACCATAAAACAAGTTCGAAGGGTCACGGTAGCACTGGGACATAAATATATATATATTATATATATATATTAATATATTATTAATTATTAGAAGTCGTTATGAGCGTAAATGTTAAATATTAAAACTTTCCTCCACACTCTGTCTTCCGTTGTAACTGTTCAAGTGATTCTCTCGACCGTGTGAAATTTCTCTCGCACTAGCCAGATACAGATTCAGACCTCTCTCCAGTGTGAGTTTCCTTATGTGTAGTCAAAGCACTTGACCTTGAGAACCTCATGTCACACAGGTCGCACTCTTAAGGCCTCTCCCCCGTATGAGTCCTTTTATGTGTCCTGAAATCTGTTAACCTTGAGACTACTCTCACACCCAATGTGGATTTTCTTGTGTCTAGTCAAATCACCCGACCCTCAGAACGACTTTTGACACTCATCACACCCGTAAGGTTTCTCTCCAGTGTGGACTCTCTTGTGTTTAGACAAGCCATCTCCCCTTAAGAAACTCTTCTCACACACGTCACACTGGTATGGTCTCTCTCCCGTGTGGATTCTTCCGTGTGGACTCAAGTCACTGGACGTTGGAAAACTCTTGTCACACAGAGTGTAGGCGTAGGGTTTGTGCACAGTGTGTCTCCTTCTGTGTGTAGTCAAACCACCTTTCGTTTTAAAACTACTCTCACACTCTGGGCACTTGAACGCTCTCTCTCCCGTGTGAATGATGTGTTGCTGAGTCAAAGCACTTGCTCATGAAAACCCCTTCCCACACTCGTCGCACTTGAACGCTCTCTCTCTCCCGTGTGACTCATCTTGTGTTTTGTCAGACCACTCTGAGTTTGACTCACTCACTCTCGATTTATTGGACTTTGGCAATCAGCCCTATCCACATTATTTCAGTTACAATAACATGTTACATTAAATCAATTCATATTACGATTAATTTTCAATTTTACAATTCAGTCAAGAAGTTTGTCAATGTTTGCAGTCTCAATTTTTTCCATCAATTCAAAATTACATGTAATAAGAACAATTTTACAACTTAGTCAAAGCTTATAATAGTATTTACAATTTTCGGTTTCCAATTAATCTAATCCACGTTGTTCAAAAGTTTTACACAATAGTTTATGACAAATTAAGTAATTTTTAGGAGAGTTCACGCATTTATCGTCACATAAGAAATCAAAAATATCTGTAAGCTTATTTGTAGCTTTGGGCAAGATTTTTTCTCTGATCATTTCATAACCTTTACATTTCAGCAAAATATGATCAATATCCTCATCTTCTCCACAATACTTACATGACTCCTCAAGTGTGTATACATTTGAGTTTACATAGATAGATAGATAATAGCTTTTTTTATTCGGTCAAGTTCTTCAGGGTTAACTGTTGTAAACAAACGGACCGTATTGGATAACAGAAATTCCTTAAAATTAGATAACAACAAAATCATAGCACTTGGAATAATACCCCCAAAACTAAACATAATCAATCAAAGAATACATAATTACTTAACCTCTTATTAATCAGCCATTCCTTTACGTTCTCTTTGAATTTTTGCGATGAATTCACAATTTTAATTTTTGGTGGCAAAGAGTTAAACAACTTAATGCTTCGATTTCTGAACGACGTATTCATAAATGAGCTACATTTCGTAACGGCCAAATTTACAAGCCTATGCGATCTTCTCAGATTCGAGTCAGGATCAATAAATAATTCTTTAATGTGATTGTTTGATTCTGTGTTCAGAATTGAGAAAATGTTCGTAAGGGAAAGAAAATCTGCACGTTCACGCACGGTCTGAATTCCAAAACGCTCATAGAATGACAGTAATTTCAGTCCGACTGAATCAACTTTAGATTTGAACTTAACTCTACCAGGCACGACGTCGCATTAGCATTATGATTAGAACTAATTGCTTTAGCCGTATTTACATGGAAGAAACGGCGATAAGAATATCCACTAACATAGTAACACTTCAAGAAAAAATCAATCGTTTTTTGAATAGTCTGTAGCTGATGAGAGTGCGAGAAAAAAGGAAGTGCAAAATCCAAATGAGGAATTACCGTAGCTTTAAAGACAGTAGGCATGAAGCTTACACTAATAGCTCTCTTGTTTTTATCAATTGTTGAGATTTAAAAAGCATTTTCGCATTTATTGATTTAATGTGACCCTCAAAAGAAAGAAACTGATCTATATTAAGCCGAAGATAGCAGAAACTTTTGACTCTTTCCATAGAACCGAAAGGCGTGCTAATTGAGTCCGGAAAATTTAGGTTACAATTAATTTTATCAACTTTAGTGCGAAATTTATGATTTTTAGTAACAAACGTATATTTTGTTTTTTTGGCATTTAAAGTCATATCATTTTCAGCACACCAATTATGCACCCTTTCTAAGAGTCCGTCCAGCTTTAAAAGTAAGGATTGTAGATTACTGTCAGCCAAAGGAGAGCCAATATCATCAGCGAATAACTGAGCAACTTCTACTAAAGTGTGTTTTATACTGTCAAAATAAAGCAAAAAAAGCAAGGGGCCTAACACAGATCCCTGTGGAACTCCAGAATGAAGCGGATAAGATGAAGAAACATAAGACCCAAGAATTATTTTAAACGAGCGATTTAATAGATAATGTATTATTAGCTTAAGGAGGTAATCAGGCAACAAAAATTCGTATTTTAATTTATGAATAAGTTTTGGGTAAGAGATGGAATCAGACGCTTTGGTCAAATCAAGAAAAACTATAAGAGTGATTAAATTTTTTCCAAAAAATTATATACATTATCAAGTAATTCAAATGTTGCATGAAACGTAGATTTACCTTTTGTAAAACCATATTGCCTGGGATTTAAGTTAATATTATTTTCTAACAGATGAGTCAAAATAAGTTTAGAAATATATGTTTCAAAGATTTTTGATAGGAAGGGAAGACTGGAAATAGGTCGATAAAACAAAGGGTCATTTGATTTTCCATCTTTCTTTAAAAGCGGGGTCACAACTGCTGACTTCCAATCATCAGGATAAATACCACTTAATAGTGGTAGTAATAGTTCTTAAAAACGTCACATATAGAAGGCAAAAGCTGTATTGAGAACTTCTTGATTATTTTAGAAGGCAGCCCCTCTAAACCTAGACATGATTCTCCTTTTCTATTTGTTATTAAGGCACCTACAGAGCTGAAATCAAAATCAGGAAAATCAATTTGCATAATGCTTGCATGCATATTAATCAAAAAAACACTCGGGTCAGGTCGAGCAAGTGTAAAAGCCAAATACAAACAATCAGCAATTTCACTATTTTTTGTGAATATCACGCCTGACGCATTTGTCAAGGAATTAACAGTTTTTGGTTGTTGGCTTTGACCAATCATATTTTTAAATACTCCCCAAGATTGCTTGGGGGTTAAGGAATTTGCAAACTGATTATTGAAATAAGCATTATAAGAAGTCTTAAGCATAGCATTTACAGAGTTTCTACAGACCCTATAGGTCTCGGAAATAGTGTCAAGCGATTTTGCGATCGATAGCGAGTTTGGATTAACTTTTAATTGCTTACGAAGCTTCAATTTTTTAGCCCGATTAAGGTGAACTGAATGACTGAGCCTAATAATATTCCCATTCATCCAAGGTGAAGTAATGCGAGATCTGATTCTTCTTGTCAACGGTTCACAAAACCTATTTAAAATCTCTAAGCCAATTGAATTTAATGCATATAGCCTAACCTAACCTAACCTAACCTAAAATTTACATTGAGTTCAGCAAAAACTGACTCAAAACGATTAGATTTTGTGAACTCATCTAAAAGTAACTTAGTAAAGTAACTTAAAGTAAGTTTGCTAATACAACGTTCTCCCTTAATCTAATTTGTGCAATGGATCCCCTAGCAAAATGTGGGCAATTGATCATGTAGTTCTCGCGCCACACGTGTTTCTTAATTTGTGAGTAGTGTGGGTGTCTTTGTGAGTTAGTCATTTTCTCTACATCCTGATTTCTAAGAATAATAGCATTTGTGTTCAGAATTGTTTCTCTCGCCATTTTTACTTCTATGCTACACTGTGAGTCCCATAATGATGTCATTTTATGATCCGCTAATAGTTGCTGTAGTTGAGCAGTCCAATTTAATTTGAGATCTCTATTCTCACAATTCCTTAATGCCTCGTAGCAGTCCCATACAAGTGTATTTTCTGGGAGCTGCAAAATATATAACCAAAATTTGATCGTTAGATTTACTGCGTCATGATATGTGTGAAGTTGACCTGTTTCGAGCCTTAGAAAGTATCCTGCAGTGTTTATTGGGAGACCTAAAAATCTTTTTAGGTATGTTTGTTGTACTCTTTCAGCCACTCAGAGTTGAATAACTCTTCTCACACACGTCACACCCGTGAGGTCTCTCTCCAGTGTGGGTTTTCACGTGATTCGTCAAACTCCTTGACCTGGAGAAACTCTTCTCACCGCTCACAAGAGTAAGGTCTCTCTCCTGGATGGACTGACCTCAGTCTCACTCCCACTCCCAATCTCCAACTCAAGGTCAGGGTCAAAGTCTAGGTCAGACTCTTCCTCCATTCTCTGAATGTTCTCGTCCACTTCACTCTTGACGTGAATGGATGAAGACAGGTGGTAGAGTGGGGGGTCAGGATGGGGGTCAGGGTCATTGGATAGTGGGTCCGTGAGTAAGAGTAAGGGGTCTTGAAGGGGCTGAGGTGTCTCACACTTGACACGCTCCAGGTCAAGGTACAAGCGAGGCAAGTCCACCTCCTCAGCCTTGACGTTCATGTGTTGAGCACAGAGCACTGTTTCAAGTCACCGTCAGGATGTGCTGTTGAGGTTGAGACGTAGACACGGAAGTCCACTGCCTCGTCTTTGATCTTCATCTGTATGTCACCCAGAGATGAGGGCCTTTGTGTAGGGAGGAAGTGTGGCATGAAGTCCTGTCCTACCTCACTCTCTTCGCACCTCATTTCTTCCTTCACGTGGACTCCAAACTCCAATCATTACACCAAATACACCAAAAGTGAAGTGACCCACTCCTTCCTCCTCTTCAGATGAACAGGTCTACAGAGTTATAAAAACAAATTAATTCATTCCTCGCCATTTACCAATAACCCCACTCCTCGTTTGTGGTCCTGATCTGGTGATTCACGTTAGGATTGGGAATCCGAATCCAAACCTTGGCCTTGACCTTGACTTCCCGTGTCCTTCCAGTTCCTAAGCCCACTAGAATGTAGATGGGGTGAAAATGTGTTTCATCGTCTCAAGTCTTGTTCAAGTCTTGTAGACCCCAACAACCCCACTTCCAGTTCACTCTACAAATACATTTGATAACATTAAGCGAACATTCTAAAACAAAGGGTTAAAATATCATTCTCCTCAGACAGGTTATCTTATGTTATGTTCAGTTAGGCTAGAGAATTTGATCATGAAGGAAATCATCCCAGCAAACCCCAAGTCATTCTCAAATTCAAAACTCAAACACCCCAGTCTTTTCCATAATGTAGAGGGTGGGCCAAAACCAAGCATTTTATTCCTTCTAACATCTTCAATGACGTCAAATGACGTATAAATACAGATATCAAGTTGTGGACTCGTTACGTAGATGATATTATCGCAAAAGTGCAGAAAGGAGAAGAAGATCACATTTTACATGAACTAAACGGATTCCATCCGTCCATACAATTCACTTTAGAAGAAGAGAAAAATAGTGAGCCCGCATTTTTGGACGTTTTCATTTACCGTACCCAAGATGGTCACTTAGGCCACAAAGTGTACCGTAAGCCAACGCATACCGATCAGTACCTCAAGTATAGCTCCCACCACCATATGAGTCATAAAATTTCAGTAGTTGACTCACTCTTCAACCGGGCAATATCAGTATGTGACAAGAGATCGTTAGAAAAAGAACTCAAGTATGTGACGGAAGTATTACAAAATAATGGTTATCCAGACGGGCTCATCAAGTCGAGACTTTCCATTTGCAAGATCCGATCTAAATCAAGGACAACCAAGGACTCCAGTCCCAAATGTGTAAACAATTCCAGACGATTAATTCTACCATTCATTGGAAACCAAACAAACAGAGTCAGTAAAATCCTATCCCGTAAATGGAAATTCAAAACAGGTTTTATACCCGGAAGAAAAATAGAATCATATTTTACAGCGCACAAGGACAAACGCCCACGAAATGACAGCGGTGTTATTTATGAAATCCAGTGCGATACCTGTCCCCAAGTCTATGTAGGACAAACGAAGAGAGACGTAACGATCAGATTCAAAGAACATCTTGCGGATGTCAGACACTCAAGAATAGAAAAATCAGCCGTGGCATATCATGTATGGAAAACCGGCAACGGAAATCACGTCATAAAAAGCAAACCAATAGTACTGGAGAGAGAACATCGGTGGTATTCCAGAAATTTCAAAGAAGCTCTTTGGATTCAAAAGAAAAAAGACCTTACTATGAACCAGGACATAGGCTGGAATATTAGCCCATTTTGGACTACTTTGCTCACTCCAATCCTTCCAGTTTCGTCCAAATGATTCAGTGCACTGTGACAACCATTGTTATTCTCAAGAGACCCTTCGTTTGTAACGTGTAAATGACGAGACTGAAACCGAATTTAGACTTATCATAAATATTTAATAGTGATAAATAATTGATCGACAGAATTTCGTTGGAATATCGGTAAAACATTTATATCTATGTAGAGTTAGCCAATTTTTGTAACTCTTTGTATCCTCTGATGTTCTAAATGTAGTCTTTCGTTTTGATATTATAGTCCTGACGAAGGATGCGGATAAAGCTTCCGAAAGCTCGATCTTTTGAATAAAAAAGAAATTGTCAACAACAACCATGTCTACCGTTAAAAATTACTCAACATTCGGACACGTCCATGGTTTCAACGGCTTAAACGTTATATAAGATATGTGTAATTGAAGCTAATTATATGGCTATTGTACTGGTACATAATATGCATATTTAGTTACAAATCCGCTGCATTTATTTTATTTATTTTCGACATAATTTGGGATTCATACGAATTATATGAAATTGAGATTTGATTCTGTATATAATTTGTGATGAAGTGAAACACATTTAAGTTGAATATCGAATCATTACGGTAGTAGATAGCTAACTTTTATTTGCAATTGAGCAGCATTGTACTTATTATGAATTCATTTTAGTCATCAAAAGATATTGCATAAATATGACCCCTTTAAAGGGAGGACGCTGCACTAAACCCGCCAAACAAATACATTGTATTCAATTTTGGAACAAAAGTTGATCCAGCATGGATGAAATATGGAAGTGTGACGTTGGGTACGTTATCCAACATCTCTGTTCTAGGATCAAATTTAAACAGCACTTGGTTCTTGTTATATTCACCTCATACTATGTACGCATAACCATTCCAAACTGCCCAAATATTTTCTGTAATTTGGTTGAATTTGGCGTCCAATATCACAACTGTGTGGTTATCCAAATGTCCGACAGCAGGTGTAAATTTTAAAATTTCTGTTGTAAATCCGCCACAATATCCACCAAATAAATAATCCTCGGCGGTACTGCTATTCCAAATAACAGGAAATTCTTCCTTAACTCGTGGAAGGTCTCCAATATGTTCAACACTGTTCTCACTAATGTTGTACCTTCAGAAATATTTAAGAAAAAATATTTAAAAATTTTGAAAAGAAATGCACAATTTTTTTAATAAATATTTGATAATATATTCCATTGAAATATTCAAAATTTTATAAGTTCCTAACAGATTCACGTATTTTCTTCACCGTACCCGAGTTTGAAACCTGACACGGCACGCTATGAGTTTAACCCATCCACATGGACCGGGAAGGGAGCAAACAGCTACCACATCTTGCTACCAACCCGGTCCATAATATGGGTTAACCTTATGGAAGCCCGCATCTGATAACCTCTTTAGTGGTCAAATATGAACCAAACATAATGTTTCTTTCGTATGTGAAGTAAAGGTCGCCGGGACGGCGTGTCAAAATTTTTGGTCGCAAAGTCGGGCTGTCATACGTTATAATTCTAAACTGAGAATAGTGTATCTTAAAATTAGAATATTTTTTTCTAAAGTAACTATGCAAATGGTCAAAAGTTCAAATAATATTAACTCAAATTTAATACCGTGTTGAAACGATTGTTTTTTTAATTGAAGAATATAATTTTAGTACAGGGTGAGATGGATATTAAAGTGCCAAAACCATAACCATGTTTCTTTTCCATATTGATTAAAAAATCCTTTTGTGTCCATTTAAGTTGTTAAATTTAAGTTGAAAGTCGTCGGAAAACCTACGTAATACTACGTTACATTTAAACAATCTATATTTTCCCTAAAGCCAAACGCTAAATGCGTAGATACGTCCTCCTAGTCGTACGTCCACGACCCCAGTACGACATAAATAAAATGGAGTTAAAGGGAAATGTGGATTCCGTATCGTAGGTCAGTACAATAGCAAAACATGCGATTCTTTTGTGTCATTTTTTCATGGAGCAAGTGCAACATGCATCCAAGTCGTGTGTCGTGAGAACAACATAGATTACTTCTATTCTAAGTACGCAGTTGGCATAATACAAAATTTGGCTAATACAAACACCAAGGTTTATGTTTGGGTTTGACCTTCAATTTTGTGTATGTGTACGCATACACAAAAAAAATCTATTCTGACGGTACACTATCCAACTCTTTACTATTAACAGTACAAACCTCAGTTCCTTTGAAATATTTGTGTTCCTAATATTAATAGTAAAATAATAAAATTTATAGTTTATTAATTTCTTAACCAATATAATAATGTTGATTGAGAGTTTCTTTGTTGGGAAAAGGGTACTCATTACTGGAGCTTGTAGAGGTAAGTTGTAGTTTTGTGTACACCAACTGTGTACTAATTTATATACAATAATAATTATTTAACGAACAATTAAAATTAATATAGGGATTGGACGAGTCATGGCCCAAAGAGTGTATGAATACGGGGCAGAAGTGTATGCTCTATCAAATGAGTCCAAAACTCTAGACGATTTAAAAAATGATTTTCCAAAAATGATCATAATCAATGCGGATTTGTCAAACTGGGAGGCAACAAAAAATGAAATTCAAAAATTGGACGTTTTAGATTGTGTTGTAAATAATGCTGGGGCAGATTGCTCCTCAACAGTATTTACACTCACACCTGAACAGCTGGACAAGTATGTATATGAACAATTATAATTATAATTAGTTAATATTTCAATTAATTTTTGTATTTATACCCCAGGATGTATGCCGTGAATGTGAAGGCTCCTTTGAATATAATTCAAATCGTTGCTGCCAAAATGATTAAAAATGGAGTCAAGGGTTCGATTGTAAATATTACATCTGAGGTACAGTCATGTGTTAACTAGTAATTATTTTGTCCCTTCAAAAATTCACCAAAGAGGGGGGAATGTTTATCTGTCTGTCGCTCTATATAAGACTTACGGTTTTTGGCAGTTTTAAGCCATGGTTTGTCCCAAAATAAACGTTTACAATGCTATCACGGATTAAAAAGATATCAATACGGCCATTGTTTGTCCAACATATTATAAATAAGGTGATCTCTCTAGACAACACGTCCTGTCTGGTGGAATTATTGAACAATTTTGGGGAATTTTATGGACGTTATGGACGACACTGTGTCTCAAAAATGTTTTGACACATTTTGTAATTTGCGCGGATAGCTGTATAGGCTGATTGAGAGACTATGGGGAATGTGGAGTGGGAACATTTGTGAAACACGCAATATTTATACTAGGATATATTTCGTCCCGTCTATATTAGCTATAGAAGGGCGAGCGGGGGTTGTTATCTTTCTAGCATAATATCGATCATTATTCTTCCGTAAGCGTTCATTCCTCACACCAGTATTTTCTTCATCCCTACCATGCCATGCTCGGCACGTTTCCAGTCAATTGTCGCTGTTCTCGACCTTTGATTCGCCACCAGTATGAGAATTCTCAATTCTTCATACCATTTTCGTTAAGTTACAGACACAATTAATTTCTGTTTACTTTCTATCAATAAATTTAAATTGCAAAAGCGATGGCAAAAAATAGACAGACGAAATGCAATATGTGGCTAGGGATACAAAAAAAGCAAGGCCAACACACAAAGTGTAATCAAGTGGAATTCTGCTTGGTTCCATTTAAAATTTGTCTCCCCCATTAAAGTGAGATATACACTTCTTCAATTTAAAGCCTGTGCTTTGATCTAGTAATTAGTTAATTTTACTCTAATTGTTACAGGTGGCTTCAAAACCTCAACTCCGTAATGTTGGTTATTCCCTCTCCAAAGCAAGTTTAAGTATGCTCACAAAGATAATGGCTTACGAATTGGGGAAACATGGGATTCGTGTGAATGGCGTTGCTCCCGGGGCAGTCAAAACAGATTTACTATCCCAAGGATGTGATATCCAATTTAATTGTGACCCTGGAGAAGGAATCAAGATCTTGGAACGAACTCTACTCAAAAGAAAAAGAATCCCGACTGGGAATCCATTTGTTGGGATTGATGATATTGTAAATACAACCTTGTTTCTCTTGACTAACTTGGCCCCACAACTCATTGGAGAAAATATTTTGGTTGATGCTGGGCAGCATTTAACATAAATATACATTAATACACAAATAAAAATTGAGGTCATGGTGTCTACTGTCTAACTATGTATAAAGAAGATTAGAGTTGGAAATTTCATTTTCTGATGCAAGGTTACCGAGCCAAGTTGTGATTTATCAAACTAATTACATTTACCATTGCACTGACAACTACTTTATTATATTTAATTTTTTTTTCTATTATTATTATTTTTCAATTAAAATAAATGCTTGGCACGTAAAATTGATATTTTGGTCCCAATTAGATTTATTGTCAAAGGACCCGACATTATTCAGATGGTTGAAAAGATCAAATGATTCCATCGGCTAACTTTATAGGGATAATTATGTGTTGGAAGGGGTGGCAAATGTTAGACAACCGGCGATCCCAACACCTCCTCTCTATTTCTCTATATCTAGGGGCTGTGATACACATTTAACGGTTTTCAAGCGTACTATAATCTAACAATGGAACATTGCGAACTGTAACCTTCAGAAAATTATGAAACTCGGTGGAGTGGTTAATTGGAATATGCTGATTCCGAAAATAACAATATCAGCTGCTGAGATCGCGGCGCGCTCCCACACGGCGCGCTTCAAAATAAAATTTACTAGTGTTGTAGCGCATGGGGCATGGACGACAG
>JAQGCB010002487.1:0-11452 GCA_034698835.1 Protaphorura tricampata | reverse complement strand
ATTAAGTGAAGTTATCATTTCTCCCGAAGGCATTTCCAAATTTGAACCAACACAATTCTGTCTCAAAATCTATGCATGGCAATTGAAATTAATTGAAATACATTTACCTTAAATAGAAATCGAATACGAGTAACTGGGGAATTAACTTTTCTCGTTCAAAGTAATGATGTAATTTAAGACTCCGTTGTTTACTTTTGATAACAAAAAGTGAGAAAACTGAAAATTTCAGGTTGAACTGACAAAATACATTTGTGTAATGTGCTACTTTTGAACAACTTCATAAAAACTAATGTTAGCCACCCCGGAGGGCGTCGATCTCTACAGGCACGCCTGAAACGTCGCATGAAAAACATATGGGCTCAACTAATTACGAACTTTACAAGTTTCTTACTCTCAAAGGAAATACAGAGTGTGTATTTCTTTATCTTTTGTCAATAGTTTGTTCACCCCAATTTTACTTGCGTACAACTTTCTCCTGAGATGAGACTCATTACGAAATGAAGTCAAGAAGAGACTTCCGGGTCGTTATTTTTTCAAACTTTCATTGAAATATACTGAATGGAAGGAGTTTGCCGAATTTTCTTCAATGAACTTAGGAAAGACAGTTTCATTTTTTATAGAATGAAGAGCTTTATTTTTTATCAAAGTAAGTTTGCTGATAAGAAGTAAAAATACAGTCATCTTATGATTTGGATTACTTTAATGGACCCTCCCTGGAAGTGAGCACGTTCTGATAAGGTGACTACGATGCGATAACCGGAGTTGGATTTCTCCGGTAGACTCACGGTGGGGCAGAGCAATCCATCATGTCACACACCAAATGTGGAGTGATTTGTCATGGTAGAAATACCATTTACTTTCTCCATCATTATTTTGTCACCTTATTTTCTTTTGGGATTCAGGGGCTTTTATTCTATGAGCCAATAGTGTTGTAGGCAGGCAGGCATGCACGCACAACAGCACAAGCACATCGCACATCGTACAATTTTGTATATGATAAGGGTAATTCTACGAATCTGGAAATTCATGAAATGTCAAAAATTGTTCACTTTTGCTCTAGAGCCCAGGAGATCGAATCCCTGGACATTCGAAATTGTAGTGGCTTGAAATGCTCACCGCTAATAAAAATGCAACGGCTTGTTCATAAATTAGCCAGCCCATTTTAAGAGAGTACCGTAACACGTGTCTGCCGTTTGTGGACATGGTGGTCCAATTCTGAGGTGAGGTAGCAATGATTTGCTGATGGAGCGTTCCGACTCAGTGTGTGATGGATGATGGATTACCAAATCTGAACTTGAAGAAATTGGCTCTGTCCTGACCATAGTACATTGTATTGTATCTTGTATCCTCATAATGTTTGTTTTTCTACTTTGACTTATGGTTTTATTATTATTCATGGACATTTTCATATTTTAACCATTAAGACGTAAAAGGGAAGACAATACGAGCATAGCAGAGAGAATGGCTGTACAGCTCGCGCGGCTCGACTTCTTCAGTGGTATTCTTCCTCTTCGTTAATCAGTCTTCCGTGTTAAGTACACATGGTGTAGAATACTAATTAGAGAATTAAATCCATGAGTTAAGACGTCGGTAAAATCTTAGGAAAGTCAAGGCAGTATTCTTAATCGTCAACACTGCACAGGCAAATGGCAAAGGCGTCGCGTCGGTTCTACTAAAATTAAACAATAACAAACCTTCAGGTTCAAAGAGATTAATGATTCGTGAATTTTCTTAAAGTTTCTTTAAAGATTAAAAATAAATACTTACTCAGCTAAACCGGCACGTGGCACGCGGCGATTGGCGATGATGGTTCTCAGTGTATTTCCGTAATGTTCAGTAATTCTGTGTATAATTTCTACGTACAATCAGCGAGTTTCACCAGGAAGCTCGTGCCTTGTGCGGTAAATATTTTGCGGCCACCATTTTATAAAACAATTTTTTCTTTGTTTGTTTTTGCAGTTGCCGTCGTGGTGGCTTTCTTCGTGTGCTGGGCACCATTCCATGCCCAACGTCTAATTGCAATCTGGGGTGTGACCTGGTTGGAGTCATCTGAGGCCCTCAAAACCACCTACAACGTTCTGACCTACACGTCTGGAGTGCTCTACTACTTGTCCACATGTATCAATCCTATTCTCTACCACATCATGTCACTCAAATTCCGCCATGCTTTCCAGGCATGTTTCACTTGTACTCATACTCATGAAGTCTACAACAGTCATAAATTTTGAAAAATTCCAAAGCTACCCCTCCCATCCCACCATTTTAATATACAGCTAACTCTCTATATATCGAACTCTCAAAATGCACGAACACGAACATTTTTGTTTGATCTAAAAAGCGCTTGCGTTTTGCGTAGAGGTAGAACTCAAAAACCACACTAAAGAGAGAGAGAGAAAGTATACCGTAAGACCCACCCACCCACCTAAAAAAACTAAAACAATTTGTATTAATTACTTTGTGGTGTTTCTATCATTTTTTTCGATAAAGAAAAATGATGCTTTTTTGTATTGCACTCACTCAAGTCAAAGTCACAATAGACACTGACACTCCGTCTGAGAAGAAGAGAAAATTAACTATGTAGTATTATATTTAAAGATATAAAATAATTTAACTTTTGGATCCACCCTCTAAGCTAGGGGAAAATAATACAAGGAAAGTGTGGGACCATCTAGTGGCCGGGTTATTCCTGCATGTAATAACTGCACCAACCGCAACCCGCCTATCACGCTAATACCACCCACTACCCACCCATCCCCTATCCGTCCCTTACAATTTACAAGTTAGTATAATTAACTGGTGTAACAAACGCATCGCAACTTCGCAACGCAACGGAATGAGCCTGCTTTCAAATTCGAAACAGACTTCAAAATTTAATGTATTACATTGGGGGACTCATAAAATTTTGGTCTGCGATGTATATGTCAGTACAACATTGAAAATGATAATTGGGTATACTTCTTAGCTTGGCTTGAGCAGATTTTAGCATGGGTACGATTAGGTCAGTGACTTCACTGCTCTCCCTGCCAGTTTAAATAGGCAGAGGGCGTGAGAATTTAAGATTACATGTATTACAGTAGGCACTTTATGTTTCGTATTCAGTATTTTGTGTGTCTATTCATATTTTTTGAAATTCGAGGGCTGAAGATTTGAATAGGAGGTCAAATTTTGTGAGTCCCCCTTCGAAATGAATGGCCACATAAATATATATTTATTATTTATACATATAACATATAATATATCGTCTTAGATTTGCTGTCAGTCGGCTTCGGCCATTGAACAGTTTAATAAAACTATCGTCAGTATATTTCCTCTGTGTCATGTCTATACATTTCTACTTCAACTTTCGACATTCGACATTCGTACTTAGCCAAATTTCGTACACTACAGCTTTAATTATTAATTGATTGAATGACTGCGTCCCTACTATGTGCTGACTACATACAAGGCCTCACATCTGCTTCCATTGTTGACTTGGGTATTTTAAACGCATTAGTATTTAGTTTTTGATCCATTTCACCTAGAATTTTGTATTCTTTAAAAAAACACACTTCTACAATACAACGGAATGGCATGTCGTACGTTTACGTATTGGTGGGACGAACACACACTACTAAAGCTGGCTTTAGCTTAAAAAAAATTACAATCAACCCAGCAGGTTAGTGCCACCATGTCACATTTTTGTCATTTTTCTTATTCTAATTGTACTTGTACTTCTTAGTAGTATATTGGTTGAACAAACAATTTATTAGATTAAAGAATTCTTCCAATCTACTCATTTCTTTGTGCAAGTTTTAAGTGTCACTACACCCCCAAACCCAAACACCCCCTCCCTTACCGCAACGAGATGAATCAGACAACAGAACAGAATGATGTCTCTTTGCTTATTTTATTTTGTGCTCCATGTACCCCTTATTTTTGGCAAAGGGTATTTTTTTTTGTGTGTCATTGTATGATAATGGTAGTATTTTGGTGTTATGATTTAAGATTTGGAGCATGTAAAATCAAAAAGATATAGAAATATCGCTATGTTAGCGTCTGCACCGATCGGCAGAATCTGTATATCGAGATTAATGGTATTTTTCTACTTGCCTCCAAAAAACATGGCTGACTACATTCAATGTGGAATCACCGCTTATGAATTTTGCTTCATGTGGAAGAATGACGAGCATGTTGCTGCACGAAATTTTGCATGTTGTTTTCCCGATTACAGCTAACTATGGCTCTGTGTTGCTCGAAGCATGACTCAACTCACATACGTAACTTCTTAAATTTGTGATGGCCGACTGCAAGATATGGGCAACTGCGCCTGCGCCTGCACGTCTCTAAATTCATTTTGCATTTGGAAAGCCTGTGTCAAATATGTTCATGTACATACTTTAACAAGTCAGCGGGTAAGCAATTTATTATTATTCGACGAATTGCCTAGATTGCCTTAGATTTTCGTTTCATAGAAATTTTTTTGAATTTATACTTTCAATCTACTCAGAATTTAATTTGTAATTAAACAATGTATGATTCGACATGCTTCTTCATAACGAAACTAATAATGCTTATCAATTGCTTCAGCTTCTTAACCAGAAATTTTCAATTCATAACCTGAACCTCACATCGAAACACTCCACATTTACAAACACATTTTCTAGGAATCATAAGTATTTAAAATTATTATGAAATAAATCAATGAATTCAAGAATTATCATAATATTAGTTACTCGAATAAGTGGCGCCCGTTGGCGTCGTGGTGTTTGTATGTATTACTTTTATTGGTTTAATGGTTTAAATGTTAAATTTAATTATTATTTGTGCTCTGAGTCGTAGTGATTGGGTGGTGGAATGTCTGATCACCTAATGTGATTGATTCTATTTGTATTGTGTACTATTGCAAACAATAAGGGTCAATAATTTTTGTCACCTCGTTTCTACCCAATCTTCATAATTAATATAGCATTTTGCGCTCATTTGTATTTCAGTGGAGAATTGAAAATCCTTTGTCTCAAGAGGTTAGGGAGGGAGGGGGTGTGGTTAAATTTATATCTCCCAAAATTTTAATCCGAAAATTCGTCAGAAATCATGCTCATCAAATTATTGCTTGGGGCTAAATCAATTTTCGAATAATGAATACATTGTGACCTTCCGATATACGGAACGGTCATAAATTTTACATTCCTTCCAAGCCGAAGTGCAATAAATATGCACTCAGTTTTCTATTAGCCAAGAGCCAACTAACCATAAACCAGCATGACTGTTATTAACTAACTCGTAAAAATTCCTTGCACAAAATCGTTTAGCCCTTTATCCCTTGCCAATTATATAAAATGCCAATGCTACTAATAAACCATAAAAATATACAAATATAAAATATTTATTTCCAGCCCAATTGTATTTCCAGGTCAAAAATAACGAGTAATAATTTTTAGTGTCTCTTTTGAAAACTTTTTGTAATACATTTTTTAATTCGACACTAAATTCTTGGCCAAAATATGCAAATGGGCTGGAAAACTATAATAGAATATTTAAACTATAATAATATTCTAAAAAATGTCGTCTTATTCTAATGATAAACCTGTACTATATTAGGAAATGGTCAACGGATGCTATGGAGAAGAAGCGAGACGGAGGTCACAGTATGGACGTGGATCTGGAGATGCTTTTGATCGTCACAGTCTATCAGCTCGTTCCATGAGATCGAACGGCGTTCTTTTGACAGAAATCACAACTGTCACATCCAACAACAATTGTTCTAAGAATTTACATCATCTTGTACCAGTCAGAAGTAATCGCGTCGTTGTTTCACTCTAAAAACTTCAACATATGACATTTTTAGTTTACCTTGTATTTATTTTTAAGGACTTGCGACTGTGCTTTCGTGCCAAAAACTAAACAAAAAATATTTATTATTTTAACTTTATAATTTTGCGGACATATCCAAATATTGAGATTATGACCACTTGAATCGGGTGACGCGTTGTGAACTAGGTGTGCTTCACCGACTTCGTTATACTGAGATTTTTTTGAGTATTTCTAAGTGACTTAATTAGTGCACGATTTCGGAGCTATATATGCCTAATGCATAAATATCGTGAAACATTTAAACAACGATCTAATGGCAATTCCGGGCATATTATAATATAGCTATATCCAATATTTAAGTTAACGCGAGAATTATCCTCCAACAATGTTGGTAATTTTTATTTAAGGCACGAGAAGCATCGTATTTATTTCAGCGTGTCAAATTTTGGTGTATTATTCTTGCATCGAAAGTTATAATTTATTTATTAATTAGGTACTTTCTAATGATACAACTGCAGGTCGGTAAATGTATCGATTATTCACGCAAGACAACAATCTGGTGAGTGAGTGAGCTAGATATAAGAGAGAGCAAGAATTTAAAATTATTTCCAAAATTAATTAACTGTAAGAATCTAACTACTATATATCCACCTAAATATCTCTAAGATCTAGTCGTGCTGTAATCTATCTACTCGTCCATCGTCAGTAACATGGTGTTCATGTGGGTGGCATGCAGTATTGCAGATGTTGTATTTATAAATAATGTTAGAGTCGAGTGGATAAACGGGTATTGTAATTGTACAAGTTAACAATGTAGTAATTTGCACTCGATTTTATTTAGTTGGTACAATTTTTTGCATATTTAATGACAATTGAGGTCCAATGATTGACTGTTCTTTCAGTGTTCATATTAATTTATTATTTATTAAATTCAAAGCCATAACTGTTTAATTAAGTCATCGAAGGTCAATTCCATAAAATGGGCACGAAAAAATTTCAATGTACAGTATTCGTTATCATTAGTCAGTTCAAGTTCAGCATTTACGAGTCAATTGTAACCTCTGTAAATGTGCATACTCATTGTCGTTTAATCTGCGTACGATGTGGCAGATTCAATGGAACCCTGTAATATTTTATGTGCTAGTCTATTCAAAATTACAAAAAAAAATCTCAACGTCTATAAACGATTCTAGTCAGAAAATATTGATTGATAAAGTTTTGAGCAAACATTTCGATCCTCCAAAAGCAGGGTAGAAACCCTTTCTTGACACAAAGAAACGCGAACGGGACACTGCAAATGAAAAATTCTGTGAATGTGACAATTTAGCAAAAAAAATTATGGATTAGCGTGCTAGTATTTGCCTGAATTGAGTATATATAGTAGAGAACCTATTGCTTTTTATGGATCGTATTATCATAATTGCACTGATCGTATCGTGTAAATTTTGTGCTAAATCTAATGAGCTTCCTGTTGTAATTGTAATAGAATAGAGGATATTTGTATAAAGGATATTTACAAGCCATATCTCGTCAGAGGGCGTTTCTGCAGTTAAATGATTCTTTTTAATTTGGTAAAGAAAAGAAGGCTAATTACAAAAGGAAATTTTTGGGAAGAATCTCTCCATATTTTGTGCAGTGGAATTACATAACATATGTACTGAATACATAAGGGACTATTTGACAAATGTAACATTTTGCCTTTGTCATGTTGGGTAATTACAAAAAATATGACATTTCATTTATATATTAGTAGAAGGATTGTTGTTCTGAGATTAGTAATAATGTCGTACGTATTCTATTTCCTAAATGGTATTGTAAGTGTATGCTTGTGTGGGTAACGTTTTCTGTAATGACTTCATGGCTAAATAAAGAGATTTGTGTACGTATATACTCATGTTTTTGACCACTGTTATTTATTGCAAAATCAATATTTTTGAGGTTTTTTATCATCTAAAAATATTTTCTAAGTGCATATCACAGATACCTGCATTTTCTTTAAAAAAAAACAAACAGTTTATTTACAAATAAAATAATTTCGATATAAAAGATCATGTTTTGATAAAATTGTCGTAGACCGCTGTGACCAACTTGGCATATTTGTGGTCATGGTCATGGGTATGGTCATGGTCATCATGTTCTGTGGTACATCCGCTTTCATGCTCGTGCTCGTGGTCGTGATCGTCACCATGACTGTGTTGATTGACCATCAGGAGATAGCCCATTGCGACGAGACCAATTCCAAGACTTAGAAATTGAACAAAACCGGAGAAACGATACATTTTGAGAACTCCAGACTTCCGCTCTCTCTCTCGATTCAGAATCTCAAAGAATACAACGTACATGAGGGTTCCGGATGCAAAACCCTGGGGAAATCAATAATAAAATGTCATTCATTTCATGTATTCGTAAGGTAAATATACAGCATTTTACAATATTAATTCTAACACTCGGCCGCCTAAGTACAATAATACGGAAATTTTCACCCTTGGGGCATTTCTCATACTTTCTAATAATTCTGGCCATTTCTAGCGATAGAATAAAAGTCAAGTACGGCCACAACAAATTTCTGATAAAAAATACATTTAGAACAAGATGCGTTTCGCCGAGTGCTCCCTTGACAGTTTAGGTTAGCGGAATACAGTGGATTACAAGTCTGGAGAATTTGACATTCGGAAACTGCGTGTACATGCTACATTGTATATATGTGTGTGTGTAAAATGTGATGTCCTATTTCCATTTCCCAAATCAAAATTCAGAGCACGAGGAACAAAGATATTTCTCATTTACACTTCCATTTCCAGACGTTTAAGGAAATGTGATGAAAACCTCATTCATTTCTCACCCAGTTTTGTTCCATACGTACGTACATTTAGTAATCTTTGAGCGTTCTCGTACATTGACACATTTTAGACAAGTACTTTTGGGATTTCATGCCCACGAACAAATTCATATGACTATCTACTGCGTTGCACTCCGGAAATGTATTCCAACAGTGAGAGTGCATAAGGTTTGAACCATCCAAGATCAAGTCACGCCTTACATTTATGGAATGAATTCCACTCCACATAGTATAAAACTGAGGTTATTATTCGAACCACTTAATTTTTCTATGTAGTCTCAATTTTGTTACAGAATCTCAAAAAAATATTCCCTGGAGGGAATTGGATTGCCCAGTTCTTCTATCATTTCTCAAAGTACGCAGTACGCAAATGATGTAGTTTATGGTAAAACTGTTTGCGCCTTGGTCACATTTTATACTGTATGTACACAATTTTGTACAAATTCTGTGACTTCATAAAAAACCATTCCGGCATAGTTCAAATGCTACAATTCACAAAAAGTGGAATCTTTTTCAATTTAACGTATTCCCACTGTATAATTTTAAGATCCCACTTTAGATTAAATTCAAAAAGTGGGTTGGGAGTCATTCCACTAGAAAATCATTACTGTAGAACAGAGGAAACCAATTCCGGGTGATGACGTTCAATTTTTACTTGTCATTGTCATCATCCCCCTCGAACGACCTTTTCTCGTTAGGGTTATAGATTCAAGGCTAAGAAAACGCCACGAAGCGAGGGAGTCCAATCAGCAATCAGAACCATAACACAAACATACTTTCACTTTGGAGAAAGCAAAAAAGCAAAAAAGAAAGAAGGAAGGAAGGAATGAATAGTAAAAACACAGAGTAAGAAATTTTTCTTTACAAGGTAAACTGCCTTGATGTAAAACTCAGATGCCAAAAAACCACAATATCAGCAAAGTGACATAGTCGCATAGGGTCTTCACTTTCCGTTCCGCTGTGGTGGCTGTAGTGGGCTTTCGATTCCCCTGCCTGGCAATCATATACTATGTAAAAGGGGGACACCGGGAACGCAAATCCGGAAAGACCTGACCTGATCTGAATTTAACACCTGAAATTGACACCTTGTAATAACACATTACACAGATTAAGTTGACTGGCTTCCTTGTTAAGAAAAAGAACAAACAAATCGTAAATGAAAAATATTTGGACGACTGAGTCTGAGTAAGATTCAGAAGTGTGGGAATATTTTTGCTTTCCAGGATTTTAGAAGTTACACATAACAAGTAGTTGTTATTTGGCAACTTGGAGCTGGAGGATGATATATTTCTTATAATACGTCATTTGCCTGGTCCTCACCTTCTTGAGTACGCCGGTACCCGGGTAATTTAGACGACGGGTGAAGAAGAATTAATGATAAATCTCTAACGCTCTAACCATGTCTCAAGCTCTGTTTTTTTTGTAAGTAATTTATCATGCGTCTAACTAAGTTTGTCGTTGTCAAATGTAAATGGGAAGTGTGGTTCCAAGTTTTCTCGGAATGACGCGATCTCTGTCTGGGTGCGGATGTACCCCGAAGAATTATGAACCACACCGTACGTACACAATGTATCAAAATTAAAGAGCGTTCCATTGTATTCTTGTATGTTCTTATTTCACGTGCTACGAATTACGAGCTACCAGGGATGAGTAACCACCCACAGATCTCAAAGATCTTTTGTCTCTTCAAATTCGGATGTATTCATACGCCTGTGATCAACTGAAAAATTTTCCAACGTATTTATTTGTATGTCCTGACGTAAAAACGAGTGTAAAAACAAGGTTACTTTTGGCATGTTTTAATTTGTTCTCAAAACAAAATATCGTTTGGTGTGCGTTGTTCAAGTTCAAAGATCCGAAATGAAGGTTTAGGGCGAGGAAACAGGCGAGGGAGTTTCTACGACAATAATGACGGATTTTGGGTGACGCATTTCTTTATTGCGGAGGCAATCAAAATATTTTAACCCAACAACAACATGGAAAGATGTGACAGGTATCAGAAATAATATATGAATTTGTTGTTTAGTCAGACTGAAAATAAAGTTTTCGTATTAGGAGATATAAAATCCGAAGGTCTTTTTGATTAGGTACTTATTTCAGAAGTGGCTAAAATGTAAACAATTTATTCTATCAGTTTTTGAAACCTTATTGAGTCGTGTACCAAAATTGGCGACACTTCTGTTCTTAAAAACCTTCAGAGCCTTTGGGCACTGTAAATGAAAGTATTAACGAGTTTAATTAACTTTGTAGGTTTCTGTTATTGTCTTTACGTCACTGTACAACCTTTACGTTGGATTCCACGCTAGCTGCAATGAGCGGAATTGAATTACACAAGTGAATTCCCGTGTCCTTAGTCTGTATACCGTAACCGAAAGGGTTTAGAGTCTATAACCGGGTTAATCACGCTAAATTTCAGACTTTGACAACTTGACGGCTTAGTGCGGAATGATCCAATTAGTAAAAACCGCACCTGGTCTCACTTTTCTATCCTTCCTTTCCTTCCTACTGTCTGTTTCAAACCATTACGACCCTGAGGTTGTTTACTTGTTTGTCATTCTCGCGGGGTCATTGACCCGATTTGGTTGAAAATTAGACAGGGTGATGCAGTTGTCCGCGCATGTGCCAACTCACGCGGTGTTGTGTGTTGTTGCTTTGCACCACCCTGTGCAATTTAGTCGCGATTTTCTGCATAGCAACGATCGGAAACTATGAGAACCTCAGGGTCGTAATGGTTTGAAACAGACAGTAGTTGGCTAAACAAAAACCAAATTATTTTGTACTAGTTGGCTAAACAAAAACCAAATTATTTTGTACTAGTTGGCT
>JAQGCB010002486.1:0-11453 GCA_034698835.1 Protaphorura tricampata | reverse complement strand
GACAACAGACTCTCCATTTTTCTCCAAGTAGGCGCGCACCGCAAGAAATAGATCAGTCGCGGAATTGAAACAGAAGCCCGCAATAAAAAGAACGCTACGTTATTTTATAAAAGAAAATCATATTCGATTATGTCGATTTTAACCTCATGTATAGTACTCAAGTAACATACTCAAGCAGCATAACATTCATGGGTATAAAAATTTTATAAATTGGCACAAGACCAATAATGATTAAGGCATACGTCGAATATGTGTCTACGTCTTGTAAATTGACAGACAATGACAAGATTCAAGCGTGATCGTGCATCCAAACTTGTCTTGTCTTTTGTCTTCGAAGAAAATATTGCTGTCGTAGTCATAGACATGCCTCATCAATTGAATCATAGCAAGTGAAAGTAAAAAAATGAAATGCTAACGGTGCAGTGTACGACTCAATTTAGAATAGAAATATATAGTAAAATCGAAACAGGGTTTACAATGTTGATCTGACCATTGTCAGTATATTGATGCGGTTCTTATGGCTTCGCTGGTGTTCATAAGTTTGAGTTTTTTCGTACTATAATATTAGTAAGGGATACCTTAAGGGGTCTGGCGGTTTGAACATGATTCAAGCACACACTAATAAAACTGAATAAAGTAACTCCAAGCCATTCTAACCTTTGACCCTATTCTACTACCGCCACTACCACTCAGGGTGAGTTATAAAGCTATCAACTACTCAACCGGTGGACGTAATAATTATTACCTTACTTAAATTACAGTAATGTCCTTATTCCTACATTATATTTATTTTACAACTTCAATCCATCTCCGCATCCTCTCATCAACTCATTCATCCATTCATCCATCTCATCTTCTCATCCAGCTTGTGATTTTGGCTTTTAAGCGATTCGCCACGCAAGCGGCAAGCATAATCAACCAGTCGAAGAACCATCATGTAACCTCATAAACGTGTAATGTGTCATTATCTAAATTATATTACAATCCAACCACTCTGTCAGTCAGTCAACCAGTAACACACTATGCTATGTAGCACACACTCGGAAAAGTGTGTCAAATAAATCCATAAGAAATTAATACTGATTTTTTAAGTCCGGTCAAAATTCACAAGTTATAAGTCATTAGAATTTTAAAAAACTAAATATTCTAACACAAACTTGGAACAGTGTGCCACACACGTTATACATACCTGTTGAAATACAAGGTCTTACGAACCAAATTAACAGCTAATCAAAACCCACAATCATGTAAGACTAAACTAAAAAGGAAATTACAAGCAGTGTTATGGAATAATGAAAATCATAATGGACATGGTGACGGTGACAAACAAAAAATATTTTTGTACTCGACCAAATGAAGAAGAACGTTGTTCAGCAGAAGGACAGAGTGAGGAAGTTAGGGAGTACGGAGTACCACATTACACTCACTACGCCATAAATTTCTCCAATTGTAGATTGATATAAAAAATATCATGATTACGATCTAAGAATTTAAAGAATAACTACATCCATCCGACCCCTTCTTATGCAAATACAAAACACAAATGACAATTCCAATAATAAATATGGCTTGGCATGGAGTCTCATCTCATAACTTGATTTTTTTTGTTCACTCCTTAAGGCCATTCAAGTCATGGCGTGCATGGATGCATGATCATGTACATGACATAACAAAACAAGAAATAATAATAATAAAGTAGAAAATGTGTACAACGGCAAAGTCTTGAAAACTTGTTCGTAGGAATTGTTACAGAGTCAAGAATAGGAAATGAAAAATTAGCTTAAAAAGTAGAATAATACAAGACTTTTAATTTTGTGTTGCAGCTGCCAGAAATTAGGTGTATAGATGGATACGTAAGTGAGATAATTAATTCCAAGAAGGTTGTTGAATCGATTCATCCCATAACCATGTTAATATGAAATTCGAAGAAAATTAGTAGAAATCGATTTTACATTACATACTTTCGTGCAGGAAATGCAGTGACTATTGATTAAACGGGTTTAAAGGGGAATAAAGAGACCGAGAAATATTTTCTTTCGTAAAGGAGACGTAGAAGGAATAACCGTAAATAACTTACGAAAAATGATAGAAAAGAAGTATCCTAAAAAGTATTTCTAATAGAGAAAGTGAGGTATAGAACGGTGGACAATACCTTTTCTGGAGTGCTAGATTTTGATTTGTCACCAGGACGTGGCTTGATGACATCATCAGAGGTAAGGCTCAGGCGGTTTGTAACCGGGGATTTTTTCTCCAGACTTTTGAAAGTATTGTAGAATTGAGCGACATATGTGAGAACAGACAAACGATCAGGAACTTCTGCAATAAAAATTGGAAATAAGCTCTGAGGACGGTTTTTTATTTTTAAATTGACTGTACTCTCTCCTACTTGTAAATGTAATCTAATGTTGAATGGAATAGAAATGATTTTATGATTCACTACATTTGTCATAGAAATTGACCGGATGACATAGGTAATGAAGGACTAAATGGCTATTCGAAACATACTTAAAACTTAATACTCTAAACTTAAAAGGGAAGGAATTTAGAGAAAATTAAAAATTTATCTTTGCAATTTAGTATACAGCTAAGAGAGTTTTAAAACACTTTACCATGTGCAGCCATGTCTTCGGGGTCAAGAAGAGCAGGAATTCCCAATTGACGCTCTGCTACTTCAAATGCCAAGGAACAATTCCCCATAATATCACATGGATCCAATTTCTCAAAGTCGCTAAGAGAAAGTAAAGGAAATCGATTAGTAATGACAAACGAGGCTCATTACAAAACATTGCAACGCATATGTCATTCTGGTATTCGCTGAATCAAATGACAAAGTGCTCTCTAGAAAATACCAAAATGGAACATCGTACTCAAACAAAGTAACCAGAAATGATGATTATATCGTGGCATTTCAGAATATTCACTTTGCTCAAGCTATCAGAAATATAATACCTCAAGAGACAGGCAGAATAAGAGACAAATTAATGAATGATAATGTCAAATTAATATTACTATTCAATCAAATGAACTTACATGAGGTCAGGACGAAATCGGTGAATGAGAGCACAAAAGGCAAGTCCATTTCTCCAACTTGTGGTCATATTCCGAATTGTGACACCGTCATAACCATCGGTCTTTTGTCTTGCCCATGCCTCAAGAGCCCTAGGCCCTCTTTGCTCTCCTCGACTCATCTATAAAGAAATTAGGTCAAAAATAAAAACCATACTCGATTTTTTTTAAATTCCATTTTAGTTAATGTAAGTCCTAATAAACACAGTACAAGCCAAGCCAACTTATATCCCTCGGGATGAGCCTTACTGAGTAAGATAAATGATAACGTAGCTCTGGAATTCAGATAACATTTATACAATATTGTAACGCTTGTATGAAGAATTCAATACAATATGGACAAAATAGGTCGACTGAAGTATGGTTTGTGGATCACCATCACATGATTCATCAAATGCATACACGACATCCACAAAGCGACAAACCGACAATACAGAACGGAGTAAGTCGCAGCAAAAATAGAAAACAGTCACGCTTCGTTTTCTATTCACCAATTAATATCACGTCGTGTCATACAAAATATGCAAATTAAAAGATGCGCTCCAACCGAAAGTGACAATAAAAAATAATTTAGTGGTTCGGATCAAAATACAACTGCAGCCGAGCTATTTTTGCAATGTGGTAGAACGAAATGGTAAACTTGAATTCAGAAGTCAGTAGCAGTTATTTTTTAGGCTTGGTTAGGAGTATGTAATTTGTAGCTCATATTTGTAGCTAGTCTACAATACAGCTACTTTACTGTTTGTGGCAAAAAATTCAGTAAACAATCGTATTCGTAACACCATGTCTGCCTCATGGATCGAACTCAATATAAAGATCAATTGTACCTCTGCACTACGGATTTCTATAAATTCATATTTAATACCTCGACTTGACTTCGACTGCGTTATTCTGTTATTCTGAAAAATCTAATTAGTAGATTAGTAGATTGACACTACTGCGCCGTGGACAATTAGACAACACCTGATGGAAAACCAACCTGTTAGTCGCTTATTTAAAATCCAAAGTTTCTACATGCTTCGCCCACCCAATCCTGCCAATCCATTCCATCCGAGTCGAATGGGTTAACAAAAACATGTGAATTTAAAGCCTAATATCATTCGTCAAGGTAGACGGGAGATGGATTAAACGTTCAAGCAGAAAATTATGATAGATGAGCACATTACTAATGTCATGAATTACTTCGTGTGGGCTAACACGCTTGCTTTGCTTAGATTGGAATTGGAAAGCTCACACAATAGAATGACATGACAAGAAATGACGATTAAAAGTCCATGGTGGAGTGTATATTCTACACTCACAACACAACTCTGTATATGTATTATACTCCATGCAATTTATGAAATTAATAATACAAAGGAAAATGAATTGTATGATTGTGTATGATGAGCTCCAAGGAAATGTTCATTGCGCAATTCTGCATAATACTTTGTTCACAAGTTGTAAATATAAAGTAAACAATTTATTACACGAAAGGTAAATTAAATTAACGAATAACAGTCGTTAACATATGTTAATCTATCTTCCTTTAACTGATTATTACTTCAGCTGTTGAAATAAAAATTAATTTGAATTTAAAGAATATATCCCGGAAACATTTTCTCATAGTTAAAATTCTATAATCATTATAAAGATACGACACAGGTTCGAATCAAACTCTTTTACCGTACCGAGTCCGGGTTAAGTTTAAGTGAGACCAATTCAGTGTATTTTTATTCTACTCTATTCTAATTGTTAACTTGAAAATGTTTGACATGATCTGATCTCGGCTAAAGCTTAAGGTATCATGATTGTGTACCGGTTTATCCCAACAATTTTCCGTCATAAAGTTGTTTGATTTTTAAACATCTAAGTTTATGACACATGTGGTCTCGGTCTCATGAGATTACGGTGTCTTCGAAGACACTGACAATGAGACACCAAAAAAAATATGCCGTGTATGTTTTTTCCGTCTTATATCATATCATTTATTATGACTGCACTTTTTTTCTCTAACTTCATTTTTCAGGTTTTTAACAGTTAGACGGGGTTCATATTATCGTATCCTCGTCAATCGCCATCACATCATATAAAAGATTTTTCTGTCTACAACTACGCATCTACATCATCGCACCCTCATCTCATCTGGTCGAAAAAAATATATGCAAGATTTTACACCTCAATTGTCACTGATGAGGACACGTCATACGCAATAAATGCAGTTCTTGCCACTGCTACACATCATTACACGGCATGTACATGGAAATCCACCTGAAACAGTAAATTACAACTACATACAACCATTATTTTTTTGCTTGTCTAGTACTGTCCGTCTGTCTATGTCTTTCAACATCGACACATCCATCACTCATTAGCACTACTAAACCACAGGTCTTCGTCGTGTATGCAAATTATTCTCACACTACTACTTACTATTGCAAAATCCATGACATTCCCATAACCCGAGTTTCCCTACATATACCGCCCAAAACTGACCAAATTACTCAATCTGGGTTGTCTGTCCGCCCCGCACCCATTTATCTGTATTAACCTATATGGGAACAGCACGACTCCGTGAGTGGACACTTCCCAGGCATCCCAGGTCCCAGTTGCCGGCCTCATAACGTCACCAAATGACGAAATGAAACTAACCTGTTGTGTTTGTGCCATAATAATTCCTGTGACATTTGTATATTGCCATAAATTTCACCTATTTTCGAAAAAATGATCTTTCATCGTCTATAAAGGTTGGAATCAAACGAATCTAGAAACTGACGCTGGCATTTTCATAATCTTGCTAATTCAAGCTATAATTTTCTGACTTTCGGAATTGCCACATTTACATTGATGTAAAGTCGTATGTTTGAAGCTCTGATCGACTGTTTTTATTTCACCACAGAAAATGACGTAGTTCGCGGTCAGAGCAGAACAGCAATGCAATGTCATTCAGAACTGAAGGATGATAATTTAATTTCTCATTTTCCTACTCCATGACTTTGACTTAAATATTTATATCTTAGGAGTAGTACGTACACAAACACTTAACGAGTTGCCATAATGCGAACGCCTGTCTTCAATCTGAACTTACCTATTATTTATGTTGTGAGATATAAAGATACGATAAGGATGTAGAACATGATGATAAGGTATAAGGTGGATGTGGATCTATCCTATCCTATCATGCGCTTTTTGGTTCATCAATTGTTTGAATAGGTAAGTTATTACCTTGATCCACATCCCACCCAACCAGATACCTGTGTGCAGGTGTAAATTTTTTTACCTGGTTCAGTTTCCATAACTATAATGTTAAAGTAGCATATACCAATTGCCCTTGCATTTTTTAGTCCTAGGTTCTGCTCTATTCAGAATCTTCAGACAGACAGTGTTTCAAAAAAGCAATTATGGCTTTTTTACAATGACTTTGGCATCGGCATGTTCTACGTGACTGATTGACACGGTAAATTGGTTCTTCAGTTCCCCTACTTACCAGAAACAATCAATGGCTATCCTGATTGTTTGGTTTATTTTGTCTGGTCTGGGTTTGAGCGCAAGAAAACAAGAAACAAACTAAGAATACTAAAAAAGACTTTGTGAATCCTAGGGCTTAGGTGAATCTGAATCTCAAACCCGGGAGGGATAATCGATAATGACCTCCATAAAATATAAGCTGAAATAAAAATGGAACAGAGATTGGATGAGGGAAATAGAGGAGTGGAGAAAAATAATTCACAACTGCGTTCGTTCTATGACACAACTAACAGTTTCGGAATGTTCCCTTGTAAAATTCTTAAAAGCCCACATTTATGGATTGAGAAGACGGTAATTAAATACAAAATTACTCATAAAAGAATCTCTTGGTCATTATCATTACAGTTACGCTGTATAACACTAACCCTACAGTTATATTTCTACAGAGGAGAGACAAACCTCGAGATTTATTGTTTGGAATGAAAATATTAAATATTTAAAGGCCAATTTAAAAATCCTTCGCTTCATCGCGTTCAAAAGTTTATAGCCGTAAAAACATAGTCTCGTCCAGATTTCATTACTTCCTTCCCTTGGTATTCAACACTTATGTGACTGTTGGAATGACAACTCTTTAGCTGGGAATTAAAATATTCGTAGCAACTAGCAACAAATTGGAACTATTCCTTAGCATACGAATTCCAGAAGGTACAAAACATCTCATGTGCCATTATTTTACTAATTCCGTTCGAGATAACACTAATTCGCTTCACAGATAAACGTAAGTGCGGTTCTGCTAATTAGTGAGCTTCGGTTTATTCTCTTCATGAAAAATAGACTAGTAGTCGAGTTCAGATATCCTCTTCTAAATTAACATCTAATTTAATCCGGAACAATTTTGGCAAGAGTAATTAGCAGGAGAGAGAATTAAATCCAGAACAGAAGCCTGTGGTTTTGCTCGGCCCGATACCAATAATCTGTCATGTGAGTTCGTAGAACATAGAACATTCATGACACTGAAATTACAATGCACGTGTTGGGTATTCCTTCATAATCCCACGCCACAACTAAAAATTTATTGTGATTGTGATAATGCCCGTGAGAATTTCGAAATGACGAATAGGTTATCGCTGTTGTTATTGAATTTTCCATCCACTATGATATGTTAGTAATATGAGTCTGAGTCACAAATAATGTGACGGTGTAAGCCATGTTTGTGAATGTATGAGTGTATGTCATTACGCAAGCATTTCTATTTTATGCATGCATACATATTGCCAAAACCAAAAACCCAGGTAGGTGATCAGGTATTCCGAATCATGTAGTCTATTTCTGAGTCCTTAGTCATAAAATATCGATCTATCAGCGCCGACTAAACTCCTTGGAAAACAATTTTCAAGTGCACTAATTATCCTTTGTTACAAAAAAATGTGATGATCCGCCGACCGTTGCTCACCTTAACTATTCACCGAGCATCAACGTACTACCGTGCAAACGAATATTTTGTGTTCAAACAGAATGTCATATTTCTTCTTACAAAAAGAAATGAGCCTTGCGACTGCGGAAATTCCTGGAAACAGTAGTCCCGATTTGGGAAATTCGTACTTCGTAATCAGAACTACAATTTAATTATATTCTGGTACATATGATATGACTGAACGCAGTTTCCTTTGCGCCAAAAATCGAAGCCCAAAAAAATTATTATTCTTCGAAATATTTTTACTGTTGTATATAGTGTGAGCTATAGAATTAATGACTTTAATTTTTAATGAATAAAAATGCCAATACAATTTCAGAGGACTTCATTTTAGTGTCGAAAGAAATCTCCCCATATTGAAAGGTCTAGATAAAGTCTTTTGAAAATTGAATCAACAATTTTTCAAACACAGATATTTTCGAATTCTGGTTTCATTTTTCTAAAATTAAAACCGGCTTTAGTCCAGTCGTACTTTATTTTTGGCTAGAAAATACTTTTAAACTCAGTCTGCCTCTGCCAAATACCTTAAGAATTCTTAACCACCAACCAGAAATCCGATATTAGTCATCTAATTAAAAACAATGTATGTACGATGTGTAATCTAAAGTGTTTTAATTAATTCGTGACTCACCTTTCTTTTATGTATTTTTAGCCTTTACTTCTCACTAATTTTCCAAAATAATTTGTTTCACGTCCGGTAAATGTGTTGTATTTATGATTCACATGATCACTTTCACTTTTTGAATAAAATTTTGGAAATTTTGACAGTTTAATTCGTAATATTTTGAAATTAACATGAAATTTTGACTTTGTGAAAAAAAAGCGCGGTGGATCACTCACGAGTGACGGAGTGAGACTGAAGAGTTGAACGCAAATCCCATTGAGTTTACCATTTGCTTGCGGTGCGGCGGCGGCGACGCTCATGCTTGTGCGATTTCGTGCGCCCTCCGAGGCTCCGTCCGACCGACTGTACAGATTTCCAAGGGTTAATTTTTTAATATTGAATCCAACATGGCGTCAAAAAGCCACCAGATATTCCCGGGAGTGTGGTCACAAATAAAGCCGTGCTTTATCAGGGACTATTTCCAATCTTAAAGTTTACATTCTGTTCACTCTGTCGTAAAATTTCATAAAAGAATTATCGTTATATTTTTTATTTTCTTTCTCCAAAATATGACTTATTCTTTAAGCTGGGAAACTTTGTCCTGAAGATGGTAATTGACCATCCATGCTCGGATCAAAATATTTGTAGACATACCGACACGGTGATTTTGGGTTTCGAGAATTCCTTTGGTGTTTGGGAATAAAAAAAAGTCGAGTCAACGCTATTTTGAAAATGACAAGAAAGACTTCAATTCCAAGGTCAATTCCATAATCCATACATACCCATTTCCAATTTCCCATATTACTTTTGAGATGTGACGAATTAAATAATTTGAATTACAATTTATACTTTTAAAGATAAAATATAAAGACCGTAATGAGATTCAGATTCGGTACTTTCGTATAATCTCATAGATCTATCTGTGAATATTTATTCTCTACTGTCGCTCGCGACATTCTCGAATCGCGACCAGGCGGCAGAGGCGACCCGACAAACTATCGTATCCTAACTTGAGGTATAGTACCGTTACCAGTTACCTACGGTATGACAAACCTTTCCTGCTGTCCAACATCTGGAATAAGAAGAATATAAATGGTAAAATACTATTGTCTTGTCTCGAAACCTGAAAGTTATTGATTCTAAACTTTACAAGCTGCTTCTGTAACTTCTTAGCACGCATCCGAGGTTAAATACTTGTGGAATATTTCGTATAAAATATTAAATCAACTGTCTACAGTGAACTCTCCTATTCAAATAAACGAGTTGAATCAAGCACGGAATTTATAGTATTTGGGTCTTTTACACCTTGTGTTTTTATTAATCAGGTTCTACTTTTCGGAGTTCACATGCACATCCAATAGATGTTATTTTGAATTGAAATGTGTTAGCTGGTTTGTTTCAATGTAGTTAAAAAATTTAACAACATCTTTAGCGAGAACATCAGGTACTTCAAATGCCGAAAAATGGCCTCCTTTTTCTGCTTTGGTATAATGCACGATTTGAGGAAACTTGTCTTGCATAATCCATTTTGTTTGACCTCCAAAGAATTCTTGCGGACTGGCCAGACATCCAGTTGGTACATTTAATGGAGCACTAAAAACAATTGCAGAATATAGAGTTAGAGTTTTCTCTTTGTGCTTTCGATTTTTTTAAACAAGGCTTCTTATGTTGATCCATGGAATCCTTTCTAGAGACTATGTATTCAGAAGAATCCATTGGAAAATGGGGAACAAAATACTCTCATGTAGAAAAGTTTCGATAAAGAACGTGTTATACAAGCATGGACAAAATGTCGAGTCTTTCCAATACGGATGTATTTTTTCCGGCATCTTCCAACGGTCTCTTCTGGCAGACAAAGTTTCTAGAAATGATTACAAGGATCAATACAGAACCTTTTCTTTTTAAATTCAAAATTCACGGTTTAAAATTCCTACTAGTTCCCAGTGAGCGCTTAAACTGTTTGGAGACTATAGTTTCGCAAATCGTGTAGTATTAATACACTAAATCTGTGCTCAAATAAATTTTACAATTCCATTCTCCTTATATTTGAAACATTACTTGTCCATTTGTAAGTCTCGGTGTGGTTTAGCAAAATGTTCGGAGTAGAGTCGAACAGACGATGTGATGGAATTTGTGACCCAGTAAATCATGACATTGTCGAGCAAATCGTCCAGGTTGTAGTACGGGAGTAGTCCACCATTATTCTTTGTCTTCCAGTCTATGTTCGTCCAAGTGGAGAATTTCTCGAGAATGTAGGCTGCCAAACCACTTGGCGAGTTTGATAGTCCAACACCTGTTCGTATGCAAAATAGTCTTGGGTTAACAATTGACTTAGCATGTAGACTTTTTAATATTAATTTCCGAAAAGCGCTGCACCGCACAAACCCATATTTATTCGAAAAATGCTCCTAGCGAAGTTTCATGTCAAATGTTTTATGAGATTCTGTAAAATACTTGTCCGAATTAGCCGAACAAAATGATATGATATGCATTGTTTGAGACTCCGTGAACCCACGTATATGCACAATACACATACGCATAATTTTACCGGGGTTTACCCACTGGAGTAAATTTTCACTTTTGCTATCTTTATCTTGTCAAGATGTGCAAGGATTCATAAGAAAAATTATTTTTCCTCGTAATTAATATGTGCAACACTTTTGTCTTACCAACTGTGTCCGGTTTAGTCGCTTGCAAATGAAAATAACCCGATTCCTCAAGAACATTGGACGTATATTTAGAGAGCGGGTAAAGCTTTTCAGCCTCGTCTTCATCCATAACCAGTCAAATCAAAATCAAATCAAATCAAAATTCTTTATTTATGTGTCACCAAATTCAATACGGCCTGAGCC
The DNA here is from genome assembly GCA_034698835.1 of Protaphorura tricampata. Taxonomy (NCBI): domain Eukaryota; kingdom Metazoa; phylum Arthropoda; class Collembola; order Poduromorpha; family Onychiuridae; genus Protaphorura; species Protaphorura tricampata. The sequence continues at coordinate 10 of JAQGCB010002486.1, read as the reverse complement.
TACATTGTTC
>JAQGCB010002485.1:0-11454 GCA_034698835.1 Protaphorura tricampata | reverse complement strand
TTAATCACCTGACTGCGTATGCTTCTTGGAGTTTAGTAGGCGGATGATCCTCATCCCTATCCCTATATTTCCTCTTTGCTTCTTCGCCATCCCGAATTGAGAATGCCAGGGAGGTTACTTTTTGGGTCAACACCATGAGGGGTCCTGCAAGTTAAAGTTAACGAATGATGACTCTCCAAAAAATTGCGACCAACGACTCAACTGTTTTCATACTTAATTATTCCTCACCTGTTATATCCAGAGCGTAACTAGACTTGTCAAAAAATTGGCGTTTGATGTGGAGATATGATAAATAGCACATGGAGACTACAAGCACCACCCTAAAAATATAAGTTAATACAAGTTAATAATAATCAGAATTTGATTGAACAAAGGAGACCGTATATGGATAAAGATATTTCATTAAGACTCTGTTGAAACTTTTAGTGGACATAATGATATACATTTATATTCTGGGCCACATTACCATTCATAATTCCTCTCAGGACCACACAGGTTACACATAAAATACATGTAATTACAAGTGGCATGGCTTATAGGGTCCCGGCGAGGGATTTGAGGCACAGAATAAGTTCACACACATTCAACGTGAGGTCAAGGTGTGAAATAAAAGTATGCGGAAGTCATTCTTGGCGAGAATTTTTGCATTATGCTGGACTAATTTGGTGACCGTAATCAACATAATCCGAATATTTCTAATTTCCTAATATTTATTTCAATTTAAACTCACCAGGGCATCGCATTAGACTTCAAAGTTCGAACGACGAGGTAGCTGAGACCAGCAGATATAATTATATGGAAAATTTGACTCCCGAAGCAAAAGTAGCAAAGGATAATGCCACAAATCATACAGTACCATAAACGTGCAGTAGGATTCTTTATCCATCCTTTCAAAAAGAAACTGAGGAATAGGGCGAAAATTTGGCATGAGATGAAGTTGACCTAGAAAAATCACAAAAATCACAAAAACTCAAAAAATTAACTATAAAGTAATATTTACTTGGAAATTAAATCTTCACCTGGTCAATGGAAAGTGTGGTGAAATCACACAAAAATAAAAGGACTTGGGATCCCCCATAAGTCTCCAAGATTTCTTCGTTCCTTGTCATGATTAAATGCTCTTGGCTTCCAGCAATTCCAACCGAATAATCATCGACTCAAAATATTTTTATCGATTCAAAAGAGTCGCTTTACACTACCAAATTCGACGGTAGACAATACGTAAGTGACTATTCAATTGACTGGTTAGTCTGTAAAATAGACTTCACTTCACACGACACGAGACGTGATTTCTTGGATGAATCCGGTTTTTCCGCTTGTGATTTCAATCTGAAAATATAACAAATGACAAAATTAAAGTGGGGCTGTAATTATCAGTATATAATTCAATAAAACATTTATGAGTCTCATGTGAATTTGTGAACCATAAAATTCCCGTACCACTCTGTACATGACATGACAGGAGTAACCTTCAAAATAATTGATAACTGAACAAATATACGGACTTCGATATTTATTATATCTTATCCGGTTAAATTGTAGTGAAAACTTATCCAGCATAGCGTTGGACATTGTCTCTGACTCACACCACCACTACTCTTTTATCAACAAATAGATGTGGAGTGGACAATGGACCACATCGTACGACGCGAATATACTCTCGTACTATATTATGTATACAATTTCAAACCCGAGCCAGTTGGAGCACATTAAAAGTGTCAATATATCCCATTCGAGTGCAATATTTTAGTACGTAATCAGTTGATCTTGGGAAAACGGAATATCTGAAGTGACCAAGCGACACTTTTAAAGAACTGGACTAGTAATCAAATGTTTCTTAGTTGCATATTTAGTCCCGATAGGATTTCGATTTCCCCACTGTAAGATTCATTACAGTGTGGTAAAAACAAAATTCTTTGCTTGTTCCAATTGATTGTGCACAGACACATTCGGCGGACGGCACTCCGCCGTTCTTTTTAAAAATAAATTTTATTTGTCTATACTCTTGGGGGGAGATGTTATAGTAAAACATATTGAAATCTATGTTTCAACCATAATAGATTTTTTAAATAAAAATCTTCCCCGATACAAACCGGGACATGTTTTATGAAACGTACTATTTCTCAAACCTATATATTCTCAGACCCCGAGAAGTACTGTAATCAACAAGGAGGTTTCATAAATTGCCTTAAGCTTTGACTAATCAAATCTTACTGAGCAATTCAAGTAAAACCGATGAATACCAGTACCACTGTTGTCGCGTGCAATAATCATGGTAAAAATAATTGGTATCTTTACTTATGTGCATCCTCGCAGAATATTGACTGTGAATTTTACAAGGTGATCTCTCTTTACTGTCAACGTGTAACATTTTTATTCACAAAGATATCCCCCATTACCCCCATACACAAAATCAGACAAATACGCTGTAATAGGGACAAAGGGAAGTGAAATACACAATGCGAGAGTATCAATAGGCCAAATTGTATCGTACCATGTATCATCTCATACCATGCGTCATGCCACGCGATCATGTTTTGGCAATGGCAATGCATGCAAAATTTGGATGCATTAGAAACCTACAGTCCTAGCTATGGCTGTGTTGCTGTGCATAAAAAAGTAATTTGTTCGAATGCGTGGTAGTACAAAGATATAGTTAATAAGAGTCAAACATAATGTATGTTAAATGTATAAGAATGTAACAATTCGGCAGTATAAACTGGTCTGAATCGTATACGTGTTCCGTATTGTGCAATACAAAAACGAAATTATGCCGATAGCCTTTACTACTACAGCCCAAGCAAATTGCAATTGTAATTGGGAAGTCAATATTAATTGCATCACTTTACCACATGAAAACTGAAATCAAAAGTTATGCTGAATACAAAAATATGATAATATGAGACATGGTCATGACAAACACGTGGAATAAGTCCAAAACTGCGAGAAGTGGTGCGACTGATGATGACTCATAAATGAGTGGAAATGGAAAAACACGTAGGTTCCGACTTAAAAATTCTCAGCGTCGTAAAGTTTTGGGAATACCAAAATACTACATCGTAAACAAATTTTAGAAATATCATAAAATTAACTTACATAATATTTCGTTGTGAATAACGCTTTTAACAATAAAATTAGTCAGAGAGTTTTACGTCAATGTAGCTGTGAACGACGTTCAACGTAAGATGTGTTTCCACTGCACTATTTCGACTAAAACTGAAAGTCAAAACAGTCGAACCACGAAGTTCACGTTACGAAGAAAGCTCAATCCTAATCGCGTTTCCCATTCCCCATTACATTACGGTGTATTTTTAACTGAAAGTGCACTCCAGCCACGAGTTTCGTTACTCCATCGTTTCAAGAAGTTTTTCGAAATTATGGTAATATTATTTTGCCGTTAGAATATATTTCGAAAAGTTGTGATATATAGTCGATTTTATACATAGCAAAAACAAACCTTCAAATTCGGCTAGCTCTCCGATCTCGGTGCATTTCGTCGAGTATTTAATTAATATTGTATATCTAAATGATTATTATATCAATATATTAATTAAATCAAAACAAAAATTGGAAAGAACCATATAATTTTGAAAGATCAAACTATAATTTCATAACAAGCGTAAGCGACGTTGAATACTATTACGAGATAATGACACTATTGCATACAAAACAACTGCACCGCATACAGAGCAGAACTGAATTCATAATATAAGTTTGTATCAATCCTAGGCCCACAGGGGCCTAGATCAATCTCACTTTTAACACTTGCACAATAATTTGTTGTCAAATAAAGCTGGTCTGTAAACAACTTACAAATACAGCATCCAGTACTCAAGACACGGGCATTTGAAGTCGGTGATGTCACGGCAGTAGCAATTTGAGTTGGACACAGTTATTATGCAAGGGACAATGTTCTCAAATATTAATGTCTGTGTTTTTCAAACTGATCAATTTCACATCACAATTTTTTCCACTAGTAATTTTTTCAGATTCTAGTTTAGATTAGACTAGTAAAATTTCACTGGATTGTTCTGTCCATGCATGTGATTCTACATCTGATATTTGTTTGGGTGAGTGAGAGAGATATGTGAGGATGTGACTAATTATGAGTTATTTATGTGCTTAGCAATTCCATCATCATATTAGACATCACAGGTTGAATAATTACGACACTATGATTTTCACAACACATCGCTGCAAAAAACTACACGCCTACATAATGTAAACACAGGCCGGATGCTGGATGATCGGATGGTACAAAAACTAAACTTCGTTGTAAAATCATGCGAACGGTATTATGATATGACCAGGACCAAATTGACTATGAGTTGTACCACACTCACTCGTCCTTTGATAAAAGACAAAAACCAGTTTGAAATGCCAATTTTTTCCGACACAAAGTTTCGGACTTCGCAAAAATGATTATTTTAATTCAAAACGTTGCGCATTGTCTTAAGGTGTTGCACACGTACAGTTCAGAAATGCCGATACAAGTTTACTTGACTTGTGACTTTGAATGAACGAACCGACTTTAAAATCTCAATCTACAACCCTCGTATACATTGAACCCATCCCAAGAAGAAAATAGTTTTTTATCCCCATACATTATTGTCGTCTCTTGACTTGTAAGTATAAGGAGAAGTACATATACAGTAAGAGTTGGCGAGATCAGACTATGAACCATGAATGTACCAGTGCATCCCCTAAACCTGTTTCAGAACCATCTGAACATCTGATATCTTTTATGCATGACAAGGGATAAGGCAACGAGAACGAGACTACTCTATTGTGCGTTAACGATTTTCAAACTTCAGGAATAACTGTTGTGAGTTAATTTTGAAGACTCGACGATACAAATAAGAATTCATAATTGATATCATATCAAATTATCTAACTGGTTAAACAGAATCATATGATGAATGCGTTGTAAAGTATTGACATCACACGAGTCACACGAGCCCGATAAATACCTAAAAAGAAGGTTGAAGAATTTCCCTTGTGATATCTTATTCAATGCATCATGCATCGCAAAAAACTCGTGGAAATTTGCAGTTTCCATATTTCATGGAACATACGTGTAATAATTTATTCTAATTCTGCATTTAGAAACAACTTCCGAGAGATTTGCAAATACGAGAAATGTTTCTCTAAGAATTCTTGACTATGCATAAGTTGAGGGAATACCATTTCACTATAATTATTATCCCCGTAAATACGTTGTTGAGTCTTCATTACGTTCGCCCTTGAACCCAAAAGAGCTCTGCGTCGCAAATTCACACTATTCCCGTACCACATAGTAGAGTATTAACTATTAACTATATTTACACGTATTAAAGGGATGTGAAGTATTTTCGCTCTGTGTATTTGATACGCAATAATGCCTTTCCTTTTGGATCTGCATTTAAGGGCAATAAACACTACAAAAGGGTCCCTAGTTTTAGTTCATCTTTGTTTTGTAAATATAAGAAAACTCATATCTATCTATCGAATTATTAAAGAAGTGAGTTTTGAAACTGCTTTAAGAAGAATAGAAGAAAGAATTTGAAAAATATGCGAATTACAGATAATATGTGATAGACTAAATTGACTACTAGAAACTAGAGATAATGTATCATTACGCTTAAACATATGACGAAGTACAAGCTCTGCAAAAACCTACTGTAATTACTACACTTCTACAACTTCTGACCAAAAACGGAACTCATTTGGGTAACAATTTCATGACATTGGGTACATTAGCTAAATTCCCCCTAGGACATCGTCCTTGTCGAGCATTTAAAAGCGCTACAAGGAAAACACGTTTTTCATATTCAGATTCTGATTAAGATTAATTTTTATTTAAGTCATTGAATTCTATATTAAGGGAGTGATCTAATCGAAAAGAAAGGTCAGTTAAGAATAATAGGTATGTCCAGAGTTATCACGTGAACGGATTCCATTTGGTCGTGCATGGTGATTAAAGCACCCGGCAAAATCCACCTAATAATCTGAAGAATCTGAATTTATTCTCTCCTTTTATTGAGTCGAAACCCTACACGTACACATCAGATCGGGTATCCCAGATACGAACAAAGCGCAAATCGCTTACACCTCACACTTGTGAATTGACTATAAAATGAGATTTCGACTGAGATGAAAGAAGTTAAAATCACCTGATTATGTCCTTAAATTCCAGGAAAACCGTGAATCAAACAACCAGATAATTTTGAAACCGAGGACACCAAGATAGCCTTCCAACAAAACGTTTGTTTTCTCCGACCTGGAATTCAGTTATCCCCAGTTGAACTCTGGGACTGAGATTGCTTATGCATAATGTCTGAAGTGCCTATTTTGGGAGCCTTTATATGCCATTATTGCCGGTAAAGGTAACTAGAATTTGTGTACCTGGTCTGTTTATTGATCCCGTCCCGAGCGTGAAAGACACACGCGTCTAAAATGTGAAAACTTCAAAGTAGTTTATTTTACATTATAGAAGAAATCTTATGCCAAACCCCAAATTCTCCTGAAGGAAGGAAAGGCACAATGAAAAAGATGAATAAATAAACATGAACCGGAACTTTCTATAGTAACGTTAAGGGAGCCAAAACCTTAATTAATGAACTTCGCGAAAATCCTTTCTTTGAGTAAGTCTGGTTGTTTATATTTGTTCTAAATAATCTCTTGAATCGCACGTACAGCGTAACATAGAAGTGTTCCCACTACTAGTGCTCCTGCATTATGATTCGGTTGTGTCAAATCATTTTCCTTAAACCTTAATTCATTTCTCAGCTAACAAACAACGCATCTGCACTGTTCCAGTTCTACGTTTGATTGAGAGCTTTATCGATAGACTCCACTCATGAAGGATAGACCGGATGTCAATAATAAACAAAAATCGATTTCATATGCACTGTTTCTCTCAATTAACTGAAAATCCAGTTTCAGTGGATTTTGGCTAACATTTTGTACGATTCTGTTCTGATATCTAATCCCATTCCCAAGAACAACGTTTGGATACATGATTTAATTAAACAAACCAAAAATTCAATAACATAATAGCCACGAGGGACGGATGTGTATAATGTTTTATGAAGGTCATCGTCGTATTGGGGGAGGAAACAAGCTGAGAACAAGAGATTCAACCTTTATAGCCACGTTTGGTATATAAAGGGAGAAGTCATTTTCCGTTTCAATTCCAAACCTTCCTGGTAGTTCAAGTTCAGTTAATATCAGAATAAAGTTATGATTTGAATTTCTTACCAGGCCGTAGTGCTGCAGGCACTATTGCATATTGGCATCCCGTTGCCACAATTTATTATGCCTGAAAATAATTGCTCTGGAAGGCCGAGTAAAAACTCGCTCGAAGAAATAACAGTATACTGGAAGCAAAACTGAAGTAGTGAAAGATACAAAGAGCTTCAACAACCTTATTCTTTTTAAAAACCTCTTACCACTTCTGCACTGAAGCGCCAATTAAATAAATTAATTGGTTGCTGGACAGACTGCAACGTTGCTTAATATAAGCGTGTCAATTTGTTTTGTCTACATAAATGAACGTGGTCGTTGCATGTGATCATACTTTGCTTATGGGCTGACTGAAAACAAAACTGGTCATACTCATACATAAGAGTGGATCCATGTACTCTGTCCAGTGGTTCAGTCAAAGTCCTCAAAATGATTGAGTCTTTACTTCATATTCGAAACAATTCCTCTGATGAATCAACTCTAATTTATGACGCGAAGCTTTTCGTGAACTCCAACACATGGTCGGAACTCGGAAGTCAGCCTGGATGTCTGAACTCTGAACTGTTCGATCTAGTAATTTACACACACTCACACACCACTATATTCCAAAGTCCAAAATTTCTTAATTTCAATCTGACTGGATCAACCATCCATTCAATTCCATTCGTCATTAAATATACTCTTGATTGCACTCAGAATAGAATGTATTTACTCGAGAGAGAGGACTATTTATTTACACAACTGGAAGTAGGCATAACGAGATAGATTATATTCACTAATTTAACGTTGTTACAAGATCAAATTCGAGTGTAATTTTTTTTGAAGTCAGACCACCGAACCATATGAAAACACAGAAAGGTCAATACCATATACCAATTATGCAATATCCTGAAGATTTCTTAATCTTTATATAACTGAATGAGTGCGATGCACTGATTTAAAGAGAGCAGTGAACTGGCTGCTAAACAACTTTTTGAACAACGATTTGTAAATCCAGAGATCCAGAGGGCAATTTACTACTCATGTTTTGTTTTTACTGTAAATGGCTTGTACGGACATTTAGTTCCTGAGAAACCGGACTCTTATTACAGAAATCTGCTTATTATTTTTGATGTCGATGTCATATCCCTTTCCCAGTCCTAGAAACTACCGATATCTTGGCACATCTTTCCTCTAATCGTATGCGAATAGGAAAGGAATCTAGCAATCCTGATCATTATCACTTATCAGTATCAGTGGTCTTTCATTTCCCAAGTATCGGAAGCTGACGAAAACTGTGTCGCGTTGATGATGGGGTAAACAGTAGAATTACGTACTCAACATTCACAAATTCCTCGTCCTTAAGTTCGAAAGAAGAGTTCCTTAAAAATGTAACTGGTTAAAAGCAAAGCTCAATTATGTATGAGTCTTGACTTTTTAAGACAATATGGCTACATAAGGTTGGTTGTCAAGCTAGTCAAGCAGAATACACGAGTCTCAAGACGCCCCGAGTATATAGTACATGACTCAAAAAAATAATTTAACAAATTGCTAACGTCTGGTCCCTACTCATTGGGGTCCTAGTACTATACAGGTCCTAACTGTAACGCATCGCCATCAATTACTGGTAGGATATATCCTTCCATATCCGTGCAATACCCGAATGTTCTGAACAAAATCTACGCATCTAAATAAATGTGCGGTTAACAAGTAAGCAAATGATCGAGTAAAACTTTTTTATTCAAATGGTCAAAACAGTTTCTTAGCCTAAATAACATTGATAAACTGAAATGCATGTAACCAAAAATAGAGTATAAAATAGAACTACCTCAAACCATTGTCTTATTAAAGTTCATGTATCCTGTTCCAACACAACTTAATTTATAAAGGTCACCCGTCTTGCCCTCAGCTGTATCTTCATCGTCAGACTCTGATTCATTCTCAATATTACGCTGTTTCTCAATTTTGAAAGTAACCCCAAAAAATGTTCTCAAGTCCCTTAGATACTGAACCGTGAATGGTGTTAATGAGCCAATACTCACAGAAGTAATATCTTTAGGACCAAGAGCCATGTAACCCAAGACTAGCCATTGAAACACAGAGTCAACGCATGACCTCGTTGAGATCTCCCTCAAAAGCAACTTGGCCACATGAGTTCCCAATTCCTCTGGACTTGTCAATGTCCCTGGTCTTGTTTTCAACTCATCAGTTGACTTATTTGCGTCTTGTTTTCGCTTTTTCTTGTTGTTCGATGCACTATCAGGATTTGTATTATTCTCATCTTCGGGAAAAAGTTCGAATTTTCGCTTCTTTGATTCGGAACTCAAATTTTGAGAAACAACGGTCGTTAATCCCGTTCCATCTTCATTGTCTCGTCCAATAAAACCATCCGCTGAATATGAAATCCCTTTAGTCGTCAAGGCATGCAAAACAATACCAAAACCTGGAGTTTTGGATTTGGATCCTCTGACTTGATCATTGGTGATGAAAACGTCGGATAAAAAAGGTATAAAGGTACCTTTGGCAGCTGTTATCATTCGGTTCAACATTTGAGGGGAAACACGGAAACCGTAAGCCAGGCCACGAACTTTCTTAACTTTTCCACAGTCTTGATTCAATTGATTTCTAAGGGTCAATAATTGCTTCTTCACGTTGCAAGTAAACTTGACTTCAGATTCGGCATAACTTCGCGATATAACCTGTAACCACAATGAGTATGCGTTAAAGCCAATTCAACCACTGAGAAATAGTTAGTAGTTTTAGTGTGTAGAACTGTATTATAGACAAGGGTAATGTAAATGTGTCATGCTACAGTAAATAAAATTGACAGAAAATAGAACAGTCTGCCCCAAAACTATAGGCCTTTGCTTTTTTGCCGTTTGCAATGAGATGCAATAATTGGTATGGGAAACTCTGAGCCATTTTCGATACAAACTAAACGAAAAAGCCTTCTCGTCTTACCGGCATTCAACAATCAATTACACTTACGTACTGCATGTTACACATGCTTAAACAAAAATTAATTGTAATAGAAAGTTTGAGTTTAAGGAATAAATATTGAATGCTCTTTAAATCGTATTGTATCAATCTTCCAACTTCCAAGCTTAGAAAAACAAATCTATTCTATACCCTATCAAACTGTTGTAACAAAATTACGCGTATTCACGGCCCAACATTCTATATTTTTTAAAGAGGAGACACATTTTTGCATTGCGCCGAGTGCAGAAAGCATAGTGTTTTCGGTTCACAGAATTTTTTTTAAGAACACAGCATTTAAATTTTTAAATTACTCCTGAAGTTCTCCCTGTGATAGAACTTCTTTGATCAACATCACCACTAAAATAAAAGGGTACACAGTCAAAATAAATCAAATTAATACATAAGACAATAATATGGGTTGACGGAATAGATTGAAAATTGAAATGAAAATAATATTTTATACGTCCAAAGCCATTCAGAAGAGGAATGTTTAAGCTTAATGATATATTAAAAATATTAAGTACTTGGATATCCGGTTCGAGTCCAAAATGTTCCATGATGGGTAAAGCTGAGTGTTTGAGTTTGTAAATTGAATTGTATCCGGCAGAATCATTTTGAAGACGTCCTTTCAAGGTCAGATTTAACGGTTTCTTACAAAAAGGCGCCAAGAGGAGCAGTGGCTCCAAATAATATGAGAGCGGTCTTGATGTGTCACAATTAAAATTAACTGTTCCTCCCGTCAATACTCCTGGAATGAGTCTCACTTCTGTCCCCGTCTCTGAAATCTTTCCTTTGAACCCATTGCTAAGAGCCTCAAGGAGACGAAGGAATGAGATTTCAAAAGGGGCAAGTCCAACAGCAAAATCAGACTTTGAACGAATTTCTTTGAGGGACACTGGTTTAGACGACAATAAGGAAAGTATGAGCCTTTGTCGAAAATAACTACTACCTTCATGGAAGATGAGGCGTTTCTTGGCCACAGGCGTGTCTTCAAACAATGCAGTAGTCGTGGTGGTCGCCATCATTCAGGACACGAGTGTCAAGACTTTTGAGTCACAAAACAAATTTCACTCGTCACTCTCTCACGTGGACAAAAAATTATGTAACCGGTAACCGTTCCTTCAAAATTTTGTCAAATTGTCTAAAACTTCCAAGAAATTTACCCACCAACAAACCAACATCAACCGATACCAAATCAACCGACCACCACCACACGAGGAAAAGAAGAGAAGCAGATTGCGATCAATGAATCTCAAAGACACTAGTTGGAAG
>JAQGCB010002484.1:0-11454 GCA_034698835.1 Protaphorura tricampata | reverse complement strand
TAGCAATTTTTATCAAATATTTAACCACAAAGGGTGTAACCACATTTACCATAATATGCGAAAGTGCGTGCTGTCAATTGTCACCCATTCAATATTTAGGCAGGCTAGAATTACAGGGTGTTCCAATATTCTAATTGAATTTAAATGGAAACTAAAAAAAATGCAGTGTAAGCATTACAACTCGTAGAATTAGCAAAATAATCGATTACCACTAGTTTTTCAATTCTTTTTTTTTTCGTTTTCTGACTTATACCAGGTTATGAATTTACAAGTCGTTAGGCGTGGTCGCTTTTGGACTACCCTGTAGGAATATGAATGACTGCATGCGTGTAACCTCGAAAAACTTCCCACACAATAAAAAGTTCATTTCCTTCGTGTACGAATGATAAGTTTTGTCGTCGTTTTTATTTCGTAACCATGCAACTGGTGAACTGGCAAATAGTAAATGGCTATGACGCTCAGAATAATTTTCATGTAGGTGTAAAAGCGTTTACTTTTTGCATAAGTTCAGATACATGGCGCTTGGCGCTTGACTTGGCACTTGGCACATGTCCAACCTTGGCCTTGTCAGAAACTCAGAACCCGTCCTCTTGACTGGCTTCTTTGCCTAATTAATAAAAAACAATGTAAATGAACTGAGGGAGAACTTACTTCAAATTGTACAGACAGACAGAGAAACACCGGTGTGGTGCTGTGTTGTGTAGTAATTTCATCGTATTCGTTCGTGTTTGGAATTTGAATTTTTTAGAAAAGTCTTGTTAAGATTTGCAATTGCATTTTATTGGATTTCATGATTATTCACTTGTACTTATTTTGGGAGACACCGACGTTCTGAATCAAAATGAATCCTGCGGACAGACTCAAAATCCAAACGAGTTTGGATGAATTAATTCAAATTGATAATTTAGATGCTTTATTTGAAGAAGTGATTCGAAGGGGAATATCTTTTCCGGACATGATTGAGAGATTGAAGGTACGTTTACACACGGGAACATGAAAATATGAAATATTATTTATGTCAACAAGAATTTTATATATGAATTGGTTAACTTTTTGGAGGGGCATGTCTTATGTTGATTCTTTAAACTGTTCTGATTTTTCTGATGGATGGACTTCGTGTCAACGTAAATCAATATATTTTTAGTTGAAGGTTAGATCGGTGTATGGAAATGTGCTTTTCGGAGTGTGTAAGTGCGTAAGTTGTAAGTCGAAATATTTCTTCGTAATGTCATTAATGAAATATATTTTGGGATTGATCATACAGGTTGGGAATGAAAATGACGAAGTCATGAAGAAACGTTTCTTTAAACATGTTCAAACACGAGGACCATCCGCATTTCATGAACTTGTCCAAGCTCTTTTCGCCACTGGAAATAGAAATCAGGCCCTACTTTTGGACCCGGTAGCAGTTCACGAGATCCACTCTGTGTACGTATTTTATTACCGTGAAACTTCTGATAGTCCCTCGGAGTTCTATTCGCAAACTCAATTGAAGAACGTCCCGGGCTGTATTAAAGGCCTATGTTTTAATTTTGACCGGGTTTCACTGTAGTTTGTCATTGACGATAATGTAATTTGTATTGTTTTTGTTTTTAGCCCTGGACCACTTTCCAATTCACCAACCGATTCTGCACATCACACAATCATCATTCCGAGCGGATCGTCCTATTCTGATGTACTAGATGATGACAGCAAATTACCAATCAAAATAAATGTCAAGAAAGCGATCTTGTACAATAATGGCAACTTACCGAGGGTAAGCGTGTAATGAGATTGTTTAACAAGGCGGCTCATTACGGAATGTTCATTCAGATATCAAAGTTGTCAGAGTTGTAGGAAATTTTTTTTTGGTGAATGACTGAACCGCCCTGTAAAGAATTTGTTCAATATGTTCAGCTAATTTAAGTCATTAAACTAATTCGTGAATTTTCCACAGTCGTACCAGATGATGTCTACCCCTCGAGGCTTTGCCCTCATAATCAACATAATTGATTTTGAAGGTGATTACGAAGATGTCCATAAAAAGAAGCGATTAGGGGCGGAACATGATGCTGCAAATTTGAAAACCCTACTCGAAGCTCTCAGTTACCGAGTGACTGTCGAAACAAATGTACACAAAGAGGTAAGAGAGTCACGAAACACCCTCCGTACACTTTTCTTTGTATTGTGTACCTATTTTTCTAATTGGAATATTTTCATTTCAGAATCTATTGAAACACGGCGGAATCCTAGACAAATTCGTTGCTCAATTTAGTCGTGAAAACGTTGACTCTTGTTTCGTTTGCATTATGAGTCATGGAGATGAAGACTTTTGGATAGAAATGTCCGACCCACCAAGTAGTGCAGACTACGCTTCAAATAAAATTCATTTATGGAATGATGTGATCAATCGATTCAGTAATCGACATTTTCCTAGATTTGTAGGAAAACCAAAAATATTTGTGATTCAAGCTTGTCGTGGCCTTAAACAAAATATTGGGATGAAGGTCAAAGGTTTAGAAAAACGAACTCAATCGGACTCGAGCAGATATCAGATGCCCAGTCGGGTGATGAGAACGACGCCTGAATTTAATCACATTATGCTCTTGAATTCAACGCTACCTGGATTTGAGTCTATCCGAGACAAATATCGAGGGTCGTGGTTTATCGAGTGCCTTTGCAATGTTCTCATGAATCATGCTTGGCATATGAGTTTGGCTGAAATGTCATCACTGGTGAGTCAAAAAAAATCTCTCATTTGATAATAACACGAAGTCAGGGCAAATGCACAGCAAAAATGTTATTCTCTAAATGTTAATTTTTTATTTGTTCAATTTATTTTAGGTTGCTGAAGAACTGGAACATTTGGAAACTGTGAGTGGGGTTAAACAGTCAAGTGAGTTCACGGGAGTTGGAACTGTTTATAATTTATTCTTCAATCCTGGACTTGCTGCGGAGAATGTAAATGAAAGTGAAACTGGTATTACTAATACATGACAGTACGTGAAAAGTAGAAATTCCAGTGTTCTGTTCTCCTAAGATTACCGGTGCTACTTTTTTAAAAATAATGTGATCCCAAACAAATGTTACAGAGAAACAAAGACAAGCCCTTGAATCCCATGCTTCGTCAAGCTTTTCAAAATTCTTGTGATATTTTATATCTGTACTACTGCATCTCCAGTTCATTCTTGACTCGATCTAGTTTATATGACCAGAGCGGTACCAACTTTAATCAATCTGGCCTTTAATATGTAAAATATACTATATACATAAACTATTTTAGTACTGACAGTGTTCTGGTACGGAATAATTCGATGCTAAAGTATTGTTTCATTCTCATATGTCCAAACTGTAACTCACAACTTCTACACGTTGATTCTGGATACCCTGATAATTAGCATGAATATGTGAGAACTCTGAAATACGTAATGACGCAAATGTTAGTAAGGTTTTGTATTTAATAATACATAAAATATTAATTATAATTTGAGTTGGTGGTGACAGAAAGAATGGATTAATGTAGTACAGTACAGTTTGTACTAGTTAAGAATAGAATCTTTGACAAATATGTGTTTAAGAAATAAACAGATATTATGTATCTTGAAATATGTGATTAATAAAATCTCAATACACGAAGTTTGAGTGTACATGATATTTTTATGAGAGGTTCGGGACATCCCTTATTCCCTTGCTGTATCGACATAAATTTTTAGGGAACAATGGGTGAATTTTTTTCTAAAGGCATTTTCATTCTCCACTAGTGTTAGAGTCAATTGTAAGTCATGAGCCAAATGTGTTGTCTATTCACGTCCTCTATGAGAAATACGCTACGTAACTTGATAATGTCTCACGCCGAAACTGAATTAGGACCAGGGACCCGTTTACGTTTGGCCGTGTCTTACAACGAATGCCTATTTCTCTTTTACTGTTAGTAAAATTCATGAAAGGCTAGACAACTTACTCTCGCTCAAAACGATTTTATTATGGCCAACCTACAGAACGAGAAAAAATCGAGACATTTTGCAATTCTGGACTCTGAAGTGACATTTCATCCGCTCTCTGCCTCTGTCCATTCTATTGACGTTGCCGGCAAAATAAAAACACCCTATGCCTCTATGCCTGAACGAAATTATGCTATATTCAATAATATTACAATGTAGATGTACACTAATTTGCGTTTGGGATTACTTAATATCTCAATCAACAACCTATATTCTAGCGTATCTGCGTATCACGGTCACGGTCACTCTTGGAAGGTGAGTTTTCACGGCTGTCTGTTGTCTGTCTGTCATCGACTTTGTATGTGTTATCTATCACGTTGTGTGAATTGTAATAGATTTACACTGAACAGAGTGTAATGAATTAATTGATAATTTTGTAGATAACAATTGTTCCCATGACCGATGAGCATGACTTTGAGTCGCAGGATGACGTACAGTCAGCAGTTACAAATTCTAATAATTCTAATTAGCTCATCTAGTTCAACGCGTAGTGGCACGCACACACGGGTGACCCTCACAACAATTAAGTACGACTGTGACATAATTTTTATCTGTATTTTTTTATTTATACGATGGACTGACTAGAATTTTTATAAACTTTTTTTGATATTAGTCACTGAAATCAGCGTTCTCAGAAGTGACACCCTAGAAACTATCAAATCAAACTACGTGGCAAACAATGGGATAAGCAAAAATAGTTATACGAAATTCGTAAATACAAATTTCTACAACCAAAATTCAGAATTTAATGGGACAAAATTAAATCGGAACAAAGATTCAAAATGAGGTTCCTCATTATATTAGTTTGTTCTTGCGTAATGACGCTCACAATGGCGGAAGAAGTCAAGCCGAATTTGGAGACATTGAAGATGGTTCAGATGGTTAGTTAAAATCAAATGTTTTATATTAGAATACTTCTTTAAAAAATTGATGATTATTCATAATACTAAACATTTACAGATTTTTCGACACGGAGATCGGACACCAACTACAAATTACCCAAACAATCCTCAAGGGAACACATCCTTGTATTGGCCAATTGGTGTGGGTCAGCTCACGGATGTAAGTCTGTACAAAATTATTTCCAGCCAAATACCGCGAAATGTATACAAAACTTTAAACAAACCAAACGGTAGGTTGGAAAACGGCAACATTACGCCCTTGGGAAATACCTCAGATCCCGCTATGATGGATTCTTACCTGCGACGTTCTCAAATGAAAGAATTTTCATCCTGGCTTATTGGATGGACAGAACTATTATGTCAGTCCAATCTAATTTGGCCGGTTTGTTTCCACCTGTGAACGTTTCTACAAATTGGAATCCAGATATTCCTTGGCAGCCTATACCTTTTCGAACGATTCCAAAATATGAAGATAATATGCTAGCATTCGAAATGGATTGCCCCAGAATGGATCAAATCTATGGATTTAATGGTATTCAGAATTTAGAGACAGCTGAAGAGCGTGAATTGATGGAGTACGTCAGGGACAATGCCGGACTTCCAAAAAATGCCTCAGTCGGTGATATCTTGAAAGTTGAGGATGTTTTGAGAGTTGGAGTAAGCCATCATTCAATTTTTTGGGCATATGAAAATTTTAACCCTATAAATATTCTAAGCAAAATTTTTTTCTAAATACAGAGTCTACACAACTACACATTCCCTGATTGGTTTAAAGCAGACATGCTTCCACGTCTAAACGAAATTCGTTTAAAGACTGAACATAATAAAACATCCAATACTGATTTGAAACGTTTACGTGGTGGGCCACTCCTTCAGTCCCTTCTGACTAATATGGATAGATGGGTCAAAGGTCAAGACGATCTAATCAAACTTATCATGTTCTCATCTCATGATACGACAATCACTAGATTGATGGACACTCTAGGAATTCCATACTCCACATGGCCAGGCTATGCTTCCATCCTTATGATTGAACTTCATCAAAGCCCAAGTAATGGGTTTTGGGTCGAGGTAACAAAATTATGCCATGATTTATATTAAAAATTTGGTAAAACCTGATGTCATTAATATTCTGAATTTATTATTGTGCTGTGCGTTTCAAGTTTTTATACAGGAATGATTCAACCAAAGAGCCTTACCAGTTGACCGTTTCGAACTGCAGTTATCAGTGTCCTCTGACGGGTCTTGTTAATTTGACTGAGAACTTGATTCCAGATAATTGGAAATCGGAATGCATTGCTTTGAAAGAAAATCATTTCCACGGGGTCTCGGTGGTGACGTTCGGTAAGTCCAGAAAAATTGAGATTGTTAATTGCTTTCGATTCTTAAATTATACCATTAATAATTAATCTTTATAATCTTAATCTTTTCTTTACTAATAAATTATTCATAATATTAATTTGTTAACATTCTGCAGGACTCATCGGGTTACTCGTGTTGGCAGGAGGAGCTTGTATTTTGTGCTTCGTATTTCGAAGAGGATTCTGGTCTGGTAATCCAAGGAGGAAACGCTACACTTCTATTCAACAGGACGACCCATAAATTTACAAAATATTACTACTATTTAACTAAAGTCTACAACTAATTTGTCCGCCGAGAGACGCCGTGCGTTTGAGTATGGAACGCACCATTGAACTAAATACACTGCAGCTCATTCGTAAATTCTTTGTGATCTTGTCGTTTCTATATTTGAATCGAAACCCGCTATATTTTTCTAAATTCGATATAAATTGAAGTGATGCACCCAATGCACCACCGACCCTAAGAACTACTGACTCAATATTGAAATATCATGTCTTTTTTTATATATCGTATTGTTGTGTACACTTCCAACATGTAGTCACTTCCAATTCGTAAATTACTTATTGTACTTTGTAGGATTAAAACATACAACAAACAGGCATTCTGTCATATCAAAATTAATCTTTATGACAATGATTGACTATACTCTGAATATCAGAGTCAAAGTGTAGTACTGCAAGTTGACGCATTTTTTGAAATAATTCAAATACAATAAATTGTTCCTCAGAAAGTTTGTTTGCAAAAAATGTTAGCAATTGAATCAAAAAAAAAGTAGGCACGATCAAAATTGAATTCACGTTACAAAAAAGTTCAAGGAAGATACTGAACATGAAAGAAAGTTTTTTGATAAGATTAGGTTTGTGTTTGACTCCTGTAATCCTTTATTTATCTGGACCAATTCCCAACTCTAAATCCATAATGCATATTCTGCCTGACTAGTAATTCAACCTTATACGTTGTTGAGTTCAAATTGAGTTGATAAAGAGTATATGTAAGTTGCATAGACTCGGTCAGTTAAATGTAACTGACCGCAAGTTTGTTTAAGATACCAACACATGCCAATTCTTAATAAAGGCTATTACGCAAAAGTGGACGAAACCAACATCACATGTTACATTTCATGATAAATTGCATAATATGCTATGATCGGGACACCAAATGAATGGCCAACACATTGTTTGTACAGGGTGTTCCAATAAATGCGGGTCGACTTTGCAGCCTCACCAGTCCTCCCCATTCGCCTTGATCAGGTATATAGCTTGTTAGAAAGCCCTTGTGATACTGAGCAAATGACAATTTAACTTAAAATTCAGAATTTTGAATAATCGAAAAAAATTGAATCGGTTAACCCATGATAAGATGCACTCAAACAAGGTAGTCTTGGTAGGGTCACATTATGACCTGTAATGTCAAATGTGATGTCAATTGAACTGGGAGGTCAAGCTTGTACCTATTTCCAGATGTATGTGACCACGCTGGTGTCATAGTCACGAGGACATCGTAGTTCAGTTCTAGGGCCTAGTCAATCCGGTTAAGTAGACTTTATTCACCTCGGGAAAATCGACCTCCGTATTTATTTGACGCCCTGTACGTGCGGCTACTCCGAAGGATAAAGTCCGTGCAGTTCAACAGTGGATTTCGTGCAACAGGCGGGTTTTATCATTAGGTTCCGAATACTAATACTGCACACTAGTCTAGTAGTGTCTAGATTCTAGAACTCAAACCATTCATTCGAGTGAAATGAGTTCCGAGGAAACAATTGGACTGGGTTGGACGTCAAGATTGTTTCAAGACTCCCGTTTTACAAAAGATTACAATACAATATCTGTGTTGGGACAAGGAAGCTTCGGACATGTTTTCAAAGCCCATCGAATCAGCGTCAGCAAAGATTATGCGGTCAAAGTAATCAAACTGCCGACAAGGTTGTTTATAAATTAGTACTAAATTGTGAAAATTGTTATATCTCTGATTTGTTCCCTAATTCTTTAGTGAAGAGGACGTAAGGAATTCCCTACGGGAAGCGAATATATTGGCACAACTGGAGCATGCTAATATTGTGCGGTATTATACGAACTGGACCGAAAACATTGGACCAAATTCCGAGTACTGTAGCGAAATTAACTTAAATACGTGAATATTTTAATTAAAATTCTGAAAAAATTATCAAAATCAAAAGGGAGCAGATGATATATAATTTATAATTTCTATGCCACGTACTAATCCAAATTAATTTTTAGGTCATCAGGAAGTGGACCTTCTTCTATCGAACCATCATCTCAATCAAATATTGTCTCTGATACAGTTTCTGAATTTCAAGACAATTGTGCAATAAGCAGAACGAACAAAATATCGAAAACGAAATCACCCAAGGACCAAGACGCTGAAACTGAAACTGAAGATATTTCAGAGACGCTCTCAAATGAATTGAATCATTCCGGTTCATTTCTGTTCATCGAAATGGAATTATGCGATGGAACCCTTAGAGATTACATAGACGAGTTGAATGGAAGAGAGTCTACTCGGATTAGCCTCCGTAGTAAAATTGCAGCCATCATTATTCAAATAACTGTGGCTATAAAATTCATTCATATTAACAATATCATTCATCGTGATTTAAAACCAACCAATATCTTTATGGTCAATAGAGGTATCAATCAAAATCAAAAGTTAGTCAAGATTGGGGACTTTGGTGTTGCTTGTATTGCTCAATCATCAAAACTACTTACCGTGTATCAAACTCATGGCACTCATTACTACCTTGCACCGGAAATGGTAAAAATCTTGAGTCCTATTTTTATCTGGCGCATCTATGTATAATGTTAAAATGGCTACAAAATAATGCATACTTTTTTTCAACAGAAGAAAGGGTCCCTGTACGATTCGAAAGTAGATGTGTATTCTACCGGAGTCATCCTGTTTGAATTGTTGCAAAAGATAAATACAGAATCTGAAAGAGCTGACTTACTTCCAAAAATTCGCGAGAGTATATTTCCGATGGAATTTTCAAAGGAATTTCCAAATGAAGTAAAATCGTATGACTTCGCACGACAATTATTTTAGGGAATGCTTTAATTGTTTTCTCAAATTTACAGAAGGATCAAATTCAAAAAATGCTGAAACCTGACCCACTCGAAAGACAATCTTCAAGACATGTTCATGTTTGGGCAAAAAAATATCGAGATCGTTTCAGAAGTTCATAATGTAATGAAATAAAAGTATATGAGTACTTTTCACGTCGAAATTTTTAAAACTCAATCAATTAGGATTGTTAAATTGTGGGCACCTTATAATTCTCGCCATTTAAATGCATGCATGTACCAGCACAATCACATAAAGACATTTTTATTTCATATTTTAATAGTTTGTGCTTTTTATGTTACACAATATTTTGTTTTTGGCAATATTTTATAAATAAAAATACTAACATTTGATTTACAACGTCACATTCCTATAAATCAAGCTCAAGGATCTATTTCAATTTCCACAAAAATATTTGAGTCGTCACAAATCATAATCCATCCACTTTTGACATCTACTTCGATATTTTCTACAACAATGCACGCACATTTAAGTAGACAGTAGACACCACAAGCACCGCGGTTGAGAATAATTGGTGTAATTAATTTGACTTAAAATTTTGAACTTGTTATGTACTCTCTCTTCTTAATTCTTATTCCCATTAAAAGTTTGTCCAGCCAATTGGGCAGAAAGAACCAACATGGCAAAAGTCCCAATGAAATACAATGACGGTGGAATGGATCGAATGAGCCAATAGCGTTTATCTGAAAATTGAAAACAAAAATAATACACAAGAATTAATGCCCAAAATTATTTACAACCAAAATTTTGAGAATTTTGAAAAAATAAAATAAAACGTACTCTTACCTTAAAAAATGTACAAAGAGATTTCAAGAAAATTTGAGTGCGTGCGTGCAGTGCAAATAGTGCAATTCATATATGCAAATTCAAATTAAAGACAGTCACGACTACTACAACAATACTACATGAAATAAAAAAGGGAAGCAAAAAAACAAACTGGTACTGTAAAATTTAAACTTTTGTGAAGTAATTTTATTAACGACGACGACGATGCGACGCGACGTGACGGAACATCACAATTCGGAAGCCATTTTATATTTTTGGTTTCTCCGAAGAAAAAATATTGCGGAAAATACATTCAATTCGCTACGCTAAAAGCTACATGGCAAAATGGCACTCGCTACGCTACATTCTGCAGCTATTCAGCACCTTTAAGTATTGTATAGTTTTGTGTATACGTCTAATATAGGATTTTTGAAATTAAAAATAAACTTGGTATTTTTTTAGCTAAAGGCTACAAACAAAACTAGCAGCCAACTTTTTGATACTAACAATAGAAAAAAATATAAGTGTGTGAAGTCAATGACATCCATTTTGTGCTTTGATTTCAATGTTTGCAAGTTGACCAATTTCACCAATACCTGTTGTCTGTTTTTGATCCGGACTCACTTCCCAACCACAACTTCTCTTCACGGCCTCCTTCCACCTCCAGTATTTTTCGGCTCGTTCTATTGGTTAATTTTAAAAAAATCAGTAAGAAATTAACATATTAATTGACATTGACAACTTTTGAGAAGGCCCTCGTATTCTAAATTTATTCACTTACCTTTTTCACTCATCCTTGGTTTATAAATCTCTGTGACAATTGCGGAAGAATCCTCGGAGTGAATATCCCAACAATTAATTCCTTCAGCACACCCTGCTGCCATAGCGGCTCCTAGTGCCGTAGACTCTGACATTGTTGGACGGACTGTATCAATTCCTAAAATGTCTGCTTGGAGTTGCATTAGCATTTTGTTTGAAGTCATTCCACCATCAACTCTGAGGGAAGTGAGTGGAAAACCTCCTTCATGATTCATGGCTTCTAAAAGATCTTTGACTTGGAAGCAAACGGCTTCATAAGAAGCTCTGGAAATGTGGGCCTTCGTCGAGTGCTCAGTTAACCCACATATCACACTGAAAATACAAATAATTATTTACACAAATGCAAATTAGCCGTACATTGGAATCCCTATTAACCTCCCGTATATCGTACACCTCTCTACACCGACCAGAATATCAGGAACGCAATAACTCCCTTTGCACATACTTCTTTGTTATTCCACTTTCTGTATATTAAACTTTCTCTTTATTGGACACATTTTGGTGCATTCTTCGAGTTCGGTATATAG
>JAQGCB010002483.1:0-11458 GCA_034698835.1 Protaphorura tricampata | reverse complement strand
ACCAACAACCTTTCCGGACTAATTTCCTCAACCTTAATTGTATCGGAAAAGTGAGATAGCCATTTTATTCTAAATTTTAATGCGCGTCTTTTGAGCCATGTCCGACTGCGCTGCGCGTTTCACAGCGCGCGCTATCAGTAAAAATCAAAATAACTAGGATGTATGTCGTCCCGTCACGGGTGCGCCACAAAAGAGCGAGCGAAGCGAAGCTTAAAGTTTTATGACATCGAATTTAAAATTCAAACAAAATTTAGATATTTTTCTGTCGGCATTTTTAATAAAGCTTTAACCAAGAAAACTGAAATTCAAAACAACAGATAAAAAGTTTACATATTCTTATTCAATATAATGCAAGTTCCATTGAAAATATTTTGAAAACTCTTCAAGCAGTTTTAAGTACAATTTAACCAAATAACTTAAGATTCAAAACGATAGATGCAAACAAATGATCTTCAAACTATTCTAAATCTTCGTAATTTTTTTCATGCAACAATTCTGCATCGTACATTTGTGCTTCTTTTACGTACATGACGTTGCCAACATGTTCCCTTATGTTCCACTCGCTCTTTAGCTTTCCGCCTCTTCAATTCGTCCAATTTTTCCATAATAATGTAGTGGATTAAACAGTGCGAACATCGCGGACAGAATGAAATGCCGTCGAGTGGAACATAATAAGCTTCGCTACGCTTCGTTCGCTTCGCTCACTTCACTTCGCTCGCTCAATTATAATTTACAGGCGTGCCGTTGGATCTCTCCACGCATTTAATTAACTCTGTGCATCTTCATTTCACTTTCATTGCACTACTCATGCCGTGTATTAAAGTGTAATGTGTAATACACACAAACAACACACCTCTTTTGCATGACTTTGAACTTTCTCCCTTAATCTTAATTCTTTAGCCTGGGCAAGATACTTGCATTATGCATACGACTTCACGATTCGCGGAATTAAAAAGGACGTGTAGTTTGTAACGGCATGACAAAAAACTAAAGACTGACATGGATTCCTTTCGTTGTAGTTGTATATCTGCGTGTGTGGTAGAAATCCATGAATATTACTACGCACGGTAAGTAAGTCTCCAATTTGCCTGTAGGGAAATAAGACAAACACACACAACTCTTCACCTTTACATCTTCTTCCTTTGTAAATATTGTAAATACCAATGCATAATTAAAGATTGTCACGATTTGACTTTAGGCTGAGAATCTATTGTAGCCAATTTATCAGTTTTATGTCTCAGACATATCGACTTGGAATTATATTTTCTTTCGTGCCTTATTACAATATCTGCTTGGTTAATTTGAAAATAAAATGGCCTACGTTCTGCCCATAGTTATTGCGTTGATCTGTACATTTGTGGAACCGAGATTAGGACTTGGGATTGAAGTTCCAGAGTTTTATTTAAGTGCATTTGGCATGTGACCGAATACGACGAACACTTTTCTTTCTCTGATCTTGTCACAAGTGTTTACCATGCAAACCAAAATGGACAACCTTGGACGACTGCGAAAGTTAGTGGTCTTGCTTATTCGAAGTCTTTGGATTGGTACGTTCACGCCAGAATGGACATGGACATACCGTGTGTCACAAAAAGAGGTGGTCAATTTGCTGATTTTCAATCAGCAAATTGACCACCTCTTTTCGACGACACACGGTACAAGGCACAAAAGCCCTTTGCGACCTTAACCTACTCATTAACCCAGGGCTCCCTTAGGTATAACATCCTGCAACAACCAAAAGAATTCAACCCAACGTCCATTTTCATCATAATTTTGACAGAAACTTCCAGATTCGCCTTTGACGGGTTCTTTGTGTACAAGTATGGAGAGTACTACAGCTACTTAATGGGCATCCCTGATGCTCAAATCTATTTCTACGTAGTTCAAAATTATGGGAGTGAGTTCTATCGTATCATTCAGAAAGTGTCTCTGTGTTCCTCGTGTCTACCTGGAATGAAAGCAAGAGGGATTCCCTTGGAATGGACTTTCTCAACCATGCAATCTCATTGGAATTATCTTAACAACCATTTACATGGTAAACCAGTAGTGGTCTTGGAAATGGTGGCTCAATTGTCTCCAGTGCGTCGAGTTCAACGGACATGGCCTCTCGGATGCTTTAGGCCGGACTTGTCTGAGTACTCCCATTGTGCCTCCCAATATATACTCTTGCAACTCATGACCCAAATCCATAATTTTAGTGTACGTTTTGTCACACTAACTGATTTTGGTGAATGGAGGCTCAACTCTAGATATTTGGAGTCTCTCATCGTTCTACCATACGTAAGACAACCAGGACCGTGGAATTTATCCAATATTGCACCTCTTATAAGGACAAAAATCAATACTGACCAAATGTTCTTGATTTACTGCACATGGACAGGTGAGAAAGACCCTGTGTCATTCAGAACCCTTCTCCGTCCATACAATCCCATTGGATGGACATTGATTGTCATCAGCTTCATTGGAGTTTGGTTAGCGTTTGTGGCTTCGTCCCGTGTTAAATGGAAACAACATATTTTCCTCATTCTCATCATCATTTTCCGTCAAGAGATCCCTGGGAAACTCACCAAACTCCATGTTCTTTTGCTCTTCACCACACTCGTCTTGTTATGTGGCTACGAAAGTGTGGTCACGACCCTTGTCATCTCTCCTCCCACTCCTCACGTCATTCATGGTAATTAACACAAATTGTATATAAGAAATACTAGTTTGTTCTGCGCCCAGTACCGAATTAAAATTAGTATATTATCATTAGATCTAGGGGAACTTATCCGGGGCGGATACAAAATTGAATTTCGTGGTGCAGCCCGAAATGAAGAGGAACTGCTGGAATACTATGCCACTATGTATGGACAGGAGTTCAAGAAACACGGACTGACTCATGTTCTCAACACAAGCTTCTCTCCTACGTATGGGTTTGGTTTGGAATGGAAGGAAACAGTGAAGACCAACAATTGGTTAGCCTACCCTTTCGAGACTAGACTCATTCAGACCAAATTAAATCGGGGTATATATTATTGCACGATAAATTAGCCAACTTGAACGGTAAATTGTGCACGTTAAAAAAACCAACTTGCACGATAAATTATCCAACTTAAGCGGTAAATCGTCCACGCTAAAAAATTCAACTTGCACGATAAATTATCCAAATTTAACGGATCCAAAATCAACGAACGAAATTCGTTGATTTTGCCTTCTTTTATTTGGCACGCTGGCATCTACGTCAGCTTCTTCGTCTGGAGAGTCGTGATAATCCTCAAGAGTTGTTAACCCGGCCATTCCTACCAAAATGGACATCATTAAGAATGTAGTCAACAGTTGCAGGTTGCAGCCGTGGGTGCTGGAAAATTTATCGTGCGTTAAAATGCAACCCCTTACTTTTTCGGAGTCGATGAACCATCGAGTTCTTCATTTATCGTTCTACCACAACATTTTTTAGTTCAATCGAAAATTTTGACGTTGGCTGGTTAATTCTCCGTTCATTTTGATTAATTTGGGGTAGAATTGATTATTTTGCCGCTCGTTTGATAAATCTGCTGTTCTGTTGGTTAATTTGCAGTTGAATTGTTTAATATACCGTTCGTTTGGTTAATTTAAAGTTAAATTGATTAATCTGGCGTTTATTTGGTTAATCTGCCGTTCGTTTGGTTAATTTGCCGTTGAATTTAGTAATCTTCCGTTCATCTGGTCCATTTACCGTGCGTATGATTAATCTGCCGCGGGATATTTATTTCACCGTGCACACAATTATTTTACCGTGGACCATAGCTAATTTATCGTGCGTGCTGGAATATTTATCGTGCGTTAAAATGCAACCCAATTAAATCTGCTGTACATATCCCAAGAAGGAAAGACGAAAGGACGGGAGTGTTTCCGAATGGAAAAGGACTTGGACATTTGGGTGGACGAGGGTTGGGACTTTATGAATCATCACTACAAACACTTCACCAACACTCTCTACCGACTCCAACAAATGGGGGTAGTCCAACAATTACTCCATTTGCAAAGTGTTAGTTCAGCTGTGCATTTTTCTAGAGAATCCAAAGCATTGGAAGAGGGGATATATGAGCCCAAAAGACTCGCATTAATTGGGAATACAGTCACTCTCTTCATTCTACTCGCCAATTGTGTGTTTGTGTCTTGTGTCGGGATTTTGCTAGAATTCGGTTGGAATGAAATCAAGTCAGGATTTCCTCGTTGTCGGCGAATCCTCAATTTTGTGACGGAGGTTATCAACAAATCCAAGTCTCAACTCAAGAATTGGTTGGGCAGAAACAGAACTGGAACAACAAGCATCCGCGATATTACTCCCAGACCTCCATCAACTAATAGTTGCGGTACAGAGGATGCAATCCAGGATTCTTCTGAAAATCCTTGGTTGAGCTATTTAGAACTTGAATTGGGCTCAGTCGATCTGTTGCACGTACAAGGAGTTAGAAATTCAGAAAATTAAACTGAATAAACGGTAGAGCATGATGTAGAAATAAAATGAGGTTTATCAATGTAGTTTCTACTGGATTTAATTGAGCCGTTCGTTGTTATTTATTCCTGAAATATCAGCAACAATTATACCAATTTCGGTCAAGCCAAGCTAGGTTCCCGATTTCGAAAGGAAAGATGAGACTGATAACAAATTGCAACATATTTCAGCATATCAAGTTTAGCTCCAGTTTTCCCTGGCTGGCACATGGAATCGTTTGCAATCTGATTTTCATATATACATACCGACATACGCTGTTGTCGTTGGATATAATTTCATAATCTCTCATAGGAGATAAAGGAATTTGCGGGACAGGCAGGTGTGTTCGCAAGTAGTCTCCTGTAATTAAACTTGAACTAGACAAAACTTTGTTACACATAACAAACGTTACTTTCTCGGTAAGTTTTGCACTCACGTTGCGTGACAATGCAGCCAAACAACGCACTCCTTTCAAGTAAGGAAAATAAATTACAATGTAATAACCATATATTTCGACCCACTATCGCATTCGGCTGCTAGTCCTAGAGTTGACCTTCACAAACTTCAAAGGATTGACAAACCCTAAATATGTATTAGTGTATCTCATCGCAATTGTCATTTGTCCGACCCAGCCGCATAGTTTGAAACAGGTAATTCGGCAACAGAAGTATTCTAGACCACAAAGTCATGAATCAATTCAAAATTACAGTGTGGTTGCTCATTTGCTCAATGTGGAGTGTGTATCCGCAGTTTCAGGTGATTACAAACCTGAACTCTGTTCTGAATATGAACAAAGAGCCTGGAGCATTTCTACATCTGGTCATGACTGACGACATCCACCTTGAACCCTTCGAAAGGCCAGTTGTGATTACAATTGTTGACCATAAACAGAAGAAAGTCGATGCGACCTTGATGAATAAAGTTAAAGTTCGAAATATTTTTCGAACTTATTCCATATCCCACTATTTTGTTGCAAGTCAGAATGACACAAGCAATCGTTTGTGGACAACAGAAATCCTTAACGCACTAGTACGTTATTACATCTTCATCCCGATCTGCGAATATTACTGCCAACTGTCCAGGGCAACTCTAAATCTCATTGGGATCAACACACTGGCTCACTGGAGACACCCATCTTGGCTTATTTTCAAAACCTTTGTTTGGGAAACAGAAACTGACGTGAAGGACTGGACTGCTTTCACAAGAGTTGTGAGGAGGAGGATGGTATGTTATAACAAAGGACGTCTTCAAATGCGTCTCTGCGATCCTTCTCAGATGATGACAAATTACTATTCAAACCTTGACATTACGCTTTCGGACTACCCACACTCAACGCATTTCATATTGGACTCACGCGAAGACTCAAACAAGGAGCGGTACTTTCGCTTGACAGCTGAATGGAGGTTGGAGGACATATTAGTCCCTTTGATTTTCCAAGACTATTCCAAACACCAAAACAATTCCTACTTCCAAATCAATGTTGATTTTGGTTTGAGTTATGGCGGAAACGCGGACGAATTGGTTTACACTGGTAGTGATTACTTCACATTCGTTTCCTGTGTCACGCTAGATGGCGGACCTCTTTCCTTCACTCCATTCTTGAAACCATTTCCTTTCGGCGTCTGGATGGAATTATTGGCTGCACTTGTTCTCACCATGGCTTTCAACACTATCGTCCTCTATCATCAAAACAAATTCACCTCCACACATTTCCTCATCTTCCCAGGAATTCTGCTCGAAACTAGTGCACACATCCCACGCCATCTGGCGTCCCTCAAGTGGTTCAATTCCATCTTGATCACGTGGCTCGTTGCTAGTGTTGTTCTGATCAATGAGTACAAAAGCATCGTTACCACAGATTTGACTGCTCCACTCCCAAAGTTCTACCTCGAAACGGCCAAAGAACTTGTAGAACACAACGTCAAATTGTACGCAGACTCAGATTCTATTTTGGGTCAACACCGTACTCAATTGTACTACCTTTTCAAAAATGAGAGCATCCACCTTGACCTCAAATCGTACAAAGGTCCGGGTCAACAAAATTTCACGAGATCTGATTTCATCCACTGGTTCCGCAGTTCAATAGTCAACAACTCACGATTTGGTCGTGTTATTGTTCAAGACGCCGAGGTACTCGAACGAAATACCTCGTCATTCATTCTTCTGAAAAAGTTGAAATCCCAGCTCGAAATTCCGAATTTAGAGAACATGCTGAGTTGCGACGCTGAGATTGAATGGTGCAATAATACAGCCTACGTTAGTCTCAAGTCAATCATTGATGTGAAATTTGATGGAACTGCCGTATCGCGTTACAAGGGAATTGAGTATCACGTGAGCAAAGAACAGATTCTAAAGGTCAATCAACTCTGGAGAATTAAGGCTGGCATTGGTTCGAGCTACCCATTAACACGATTCCAGGCCCTAGTCGACTCAGGAATCTATTTCTGGTGGGAACAAAGGCTTAAGGCTGCCAGAAAGCGCTCGTATGGTCAAAAGATAAAAGTTAGGATGAGTGGTGTGTCTGAGGAGTCATTTAGTGCTACTGACATGACATCTGACGTTGTAGTTGTATTCTATGTTTTCCTCATGTCCTCCGCAATTGCTGGAACAGTCCTCTTCATCGAATTAATTTCAAAATGTGTTTTATTCCACTTGTGTGGTTGTGTGCTAAACAACAGAGTCAATGTTGGGAGAAACAGAATGTAATATAATGCAGTCCATTAAATCTCATCTCATCCCATTGACCTTCATCCAGGTGTTCAGTCTGTTGACTTTTCTTTATATGTATTAACATCCCAATATGGATTGCACAATCAAATAACACAATATAACATTTCAATATTTATTCTGCTCATTGCCAGAAGAAGGACAAAAATTGAGTTGAACATTTAGTATTCTCTGAACAATTTGGGGAGCAGGAGCTTGTAGGTTAGGAATAATCATCAATTAAAACCACACCATAAACTCCGCAGTCTGCAATGTATCTGACTTTAATTTTAATCCAATTAGTGTGTGCATTGGGTGTATTTGCACAGAGGAAGACCAGCATAGAGTTATTCAATCAAAAACCTCCAAATGATTCTTTTGGAGTTATTTTGAAAAAGAGTTATCCAACACTACCAGAGGAATTCCTGGAAGGAACCAATTACATCTGCAAATCAGAGGGAGTGTAAGCAAATCATTTTTCAAACAAAAATTATTTTTATTTATTTATAAGTCGGTTTGTGGATTTTCAGATGGATTTTGTATGAAGAGACGCAAAATTATGCTGCGAACGGTTGGATCAATGCTTACAATCCCGGGTGTTACGAAGGAAGCGTCCTACCCGTCAGTTCAGCCTGGTTCGTCCAGTCTTCTAACAACATGTCCATTCCATCCATTAATTTATTCGGAGGAGAGTGGTGGACTGACCCCACTCGTCTCGTCACTTTCACACATGATGTTCCAATCTATTCTGGAAATTTTAATTCTGTCATTGTGACTGGAAGTCCGAGCATTACATTTTATACTGAGATCAATTATGGTGGTCGAGGAATATGTCTCCAGCAAATCTCTGGATTCTTGGCTACGTTCGCGAGTGATTTGGATTATTTGGGTGTGACAATAGGAGAAATCAAGTCTTTTCGATTTGGGTGTTTCGGTACAGACATCATCAATCCCACCACTCGCTCTCTCAATGTGTCCAAATCTAGAATCCATCTTTGAATCTCTTTGAATTATGATAAATTGATCCTCTGTCTAACCAAAATAAACCACAATTCTGTATCGAAATTAAACCACCCTAATTGTTGAACAAAACAATATTATTTATTTATTCGATACTTTCATTTAATTTGTACATATATCATTTCCTAGCAAAATAACAAAACTGTGCGGTTTAATTAATTCTTTAATTGTAACAACCACGTTCATCTCCATTATGTCCAAACCCAAGAGCATTCCTCACTTGTTGGTACATTGCAAATCGTTTGCGTGCAATTGCATGTCCACTGGATTGAACACATTCCAGATCTCCATTGATGGCACGGGTGGATGCTCCAAATTGGAGTTGTTGAACTCCAGGGGCATTGTGCACTCGACTTCTCCAGAACCACATGGAGGTTTGCCATGCAACATAAAAGTCCCGAGCAGCTGCATCAGCATCACTGATCAACCAATCATTCCCGTACAATTCATTGGAAGCATCTCGATAGTTGTAACACCACGTGAGTTGAATGAAACCACGTCCATAGTAGTATTGGTTCGGTTTGTCACACCCAGGGGTTCTGTACTCGGTCGGGCAATTGTTGTTCGCACAACGGTACTCACGCACAGCACGGAATCCATCTGACTCATGCATGAATTGGGTTATGGCCATGGCTGCCTCTGCTTTCGTTGTAATCCCACTTCGGTGGAGTTCAGCAATGAATGCATCGTAGATTCTCCCCTCAGGCGCAGGGTAACTGTTATACGTACATGCATTGTTGAATTCTGTACGACTCACCACTGCAAATTACAAAAAGTTACAATTTTAGAGAATTCATCATTTTGATTTTCACTTGTGAAAATTAAAAAATATTGACTTACATTGTGCGGACGCAAGAGTTGAACAAAATGCCAATAAGGCAATCACGGTTGCGGTGGACATCTTTGTGAATGTTTGTCTCCAGATGAGGTTCTGATGACTCCACGGATCTAGCCCTCCATTTTTATACCATGAACTCTGTCATCACAATCACAACATGACATGACATGACACTTGTTCAATTATTATTGTGAAAAATATGTATGAGATAAAATACTTGACCACCTAATTAATCGGACGGAGCCCGTGTCTCTTTGGTCTGCACCACATGACAAAGTGTTCAATTATTATTATTGTGAAAAACATTTAGTGATAATTACTTGACCAGTTAATTAATTGGAGCTTATGCGTCTCTCCCTTTCCATGAGACATGGGCAGCTGTGTCCTGTGTTGTGTGCCCACTCGACTTTTCACTTATCGATTCTATTCTGCTTAAACTCCATTCAAATGATTCAACACGCGAAGACAAATCACACGAGTTGATTTCGCTAATGCGAACGCGACCATTAATTACTAGATACGAAGTTCCGTTGATTGGTTGCGAAACAATTTCACAGGTGTGACAGCAGGGAATGACCACACTTGAGGATGGAATGACATGTTGATGATTTGTTTGATCTCTTCCACAACTTGACAATTGACACATTACAATCTAGTGAATGGAACTAGTTAGTTATAATTAGAGGTGACATCCTAAATGTTCACAGACTAGCATCTCACCAAATACTACAAGTGAAAAGGAGTGAGCAGAACGAATTCAGTAATCATAATTTTGAAAATGTAAAACCAAATGGAAGTTTTATTGATGTACAAGAGTAAAACCCATGTGACATTGTAGATACAATGGTTCATTTAAATGATTCTACTACTGATTCTACCGCTGAACCCAATTAGTACAGACAATGTCAGGGCGATTTCCTGCCTTCCCACAAGCCCTAAGCGCTGCCAGTCTTCCTTTCCCAAGGTTGTCGATATTGAACATGGTTGTCTTGGTCATTCGACTCCCTTGAGGGACTGAAGTGAGTCCGAGATGGCCGTCCCAAGAAAACCCTGCATCACTGGACCGATCCACCCAAACCTCGTCCGTAGGATCTCCGTTCTCCACGACCCCATAACCCATCCCCTCCTCGTCTGATATCATGAGGATGATTCTCCGCTCAAATATTTCTTTACTCACCGCATTTCTCGGAGTCTTCGCCAAATCAGCACTTCGACCATCGACATACGCATTTCTCTTGTTCATTGTCCTGTCGTTTTGGACTTTATTTTGAATGAGAGTGTGCCTCTTCTGTGCCCAAGAACTACATGCAATGTTGACCCGATCTCCAGTTATCCCACAAACTCTCATCACTCCAATTTTTCCATTGGAGGGATTGTGAATATTGAACATGGGTGTGATGGTGGATGTGGATCCCTGAGGAACCACACTGAATCCCAGTCTCCCATCCCAAGTACTTCCTCCGCCCAAAGAACGATCCAACCAAATCTTATCAGTGGGACCTCCGTTGTCCAGAACACCATACCCCATCTTGTCCTCATCAGATATCATTAGAATGAGGCGTCGATGGAATATTTCACTACTCGTCGCATTTCTTGGAGCCCTTGCCAAATCAGCATGTCGGCCTTCCGCAAATATTTGTTCATCTTAAACGAAATCCATCATAAAGTATAATTAACCAATACATAAAATCCATGGAAATTGATTGGAGGCGTGAATGAATCCGAATCTGACTCACCCAAATATTGAGAACTTCCAACAGTATTCACTATGTGAGCCACCCACCGCTTGAAATATACAAAACATTGGTAAAATACGCCAATCCATGACATCTGGGTTCTGATCTGTCCAGTAAACTACTGCTCACAATCCCCTCACACACATCAACAAATTATCAATCATTTTTTTTTCACTTTTCCCAAAAAATTGGTCCTTATAGTAATTAGTTACCTGAACATAGTATCTGGCCCCTGTTGGACTTCTGAAAACCATTCCACCACCACTGTCTCCCAGACAAACCGTTGAGCCTACATCACATGAGCATTAGTCATCATTAATTGTTGAAGGCATAGGAAATTAAGGAAATGGTTAACTGCCCTACCATTTATGACACCAGCACAAAACTGTTCGACTCCAGGGACCCTGGACAATACCTTGGAACATTCCCCATTCCTTAATATGGGGAGTTTCGTGTATTGTAGATGCAATTGCTTCTCTTTATTTTCATTGAGCCCAAATCCAATGACTTCTCCTATCTCCATAGGTTGATCTGGTTTTGATAAGTCATTCTCATAAGGAAAGCAAATGGGAGAAACAGTTTCTGTCAACACAACAGATCTGTCCAATTCAAACAGACCAATGTCAGCACGGACGTATCGATCCTCGTATTCCTCAGCCACAAATATCCTTTTCACCTTAATCCACACAACAATCATAG
>JAQGCB010002482.1:0-11459 GCA_034698835.1 Protaphorura tricampata | reverse complement strand
CTAGACTAAACAACCACGTGAAAACTCACATGCAAGTTAAACCTTTCACCTGTGATTTGTGTAAGAAACAGTTTCGGAGGAAAGAACATTTGCAACGACATTTCCGCTCACACACTGGTGAGAGACCTTATGCGTGTGAGCAGTGTGGAAAAGATTTTCCCACTTCTGAATCTTTTGGAAGACACATGAGAATACATACTGGCTTGAAAACTCATTGTTGTCCACATTGCGAGAAATCATTCGCGGAGCCGGGTGACTTAAAAAAACACTTGAGAACTCATACTGATGAAAAACCACATGAGTGTGATATTTGCCATAAATCATTTACTCGAAATGCACACCTTTGGAGTCATAAGCGAAGATGTCACGGTGGAGAGAAATCGCACGTCTGTTCCCTTTGTAAGAAGAGCTTTTTTGATAAACGAGAACTCGTAGCACACATTCGATCTCACACTGGTGAGAAGCCTTTTCGTTGTGACCATTGCGATAAATCTTATGCAGATTCAGGTGGATTGCAGGTACATTTGCGGGTTCACACTCGTGACAGGCCGTTCCAGTGTACCCACTGTGAGAGAAGATTTATGTATCAGAACATTCTGAAGCTGCACATTATGCGATCTCATACTGGAGAGAAACCTCATCGTTGCAAGCAATGTAGCAAGCGTTTTCTAAGTTCCGGAGCATTACGTGTACATATTCGAGTCCACACTGGGGAGAAGATCTACAAGTGTAACTTCTGTGGAAAACGGTTCTCCAACCATACGGGTTTTGGGAATCATGTGCGAACACACACTGGGGAGAAGCCTTATCGTTGTAAACATTGTGACTTGATGTTTACACATAACGATGGTTTGAAAGCTCATTTGCGTAAATCCCATATTTCTTAAATGTAACTTTTATGGTTTAACTAAATTCGATATTTCTTCATAAATTCATGCTCGAAAGTATATCTTGTAAAATTATTGAGAACTCCTGTATACGGAATCCATTTGTATAATTATTATAGTTACGATATTAATAAATAAAATAATTAATATACGAATTGCCAATTTACGTATCCTTAGATTTGGCTGTACAAATAATAAATACACCTAAACTTACAATTCATTGCCATGAGGTGAACCATTAAAGCTGTATCGTATTTAAGTCCAAAGGTTTAGACGAATCGATTAATAGAAATGCTTACAATGCCACTCAGCATATATTTTCTTTCCTGTCAGACTAAAACAACAAACAAAAAATAGCATCATAATTTATTCTTCAATTGAAACAAACTCACAAGTGGTTCTTTTAAGGAAAATCAGAATTCATTGTAACCAAATACACATAGTTATGAAAGGTTAGTCAGATGAACGGTGAATTACACCGTTCTTTGAGTTGAAGTTTGGTTTGGACATATAACTTTGGACATATCCAAGAAATCAATAGAGGTACTTATTTCTGAAGCACTAAAGAAAAGACTCCGCTACTCAAACACCATACGAGCATCTTGTACATGCAGTGGAACCAGTTGCATTTTAGCTATTGTTAAGTCAATTGTTTGATAATTTAAAACTGTTCAGCACATATTGGTGCATAAGTCTGGTAAATAAAACATTCGATTGTTTTCATGTCAAAATTATGTTTTAAAAATTCCAAAGTTTGTCGTCTCTTTGTTGTACTCCTTGACCCGTATTAAAATTTGGCGGAGTTAGATATCAGAACTCATGTATTGAGTTTAGAATTTAACATGACAATCAGAATACTTTAAAGGAACGAACTTATGGAAGACCCTGTACTGGGACTGGTTGCGTGTTTGTTGGACGGGAATTTCGGACGAGATGCTGCATTGCATTGCACTGTACACGTCATAGGAATTTGTGCAAAATGGGACAATGAATTGTAAAGCGGGAGAGAATAGCACAAAAATCAAAGAATAAAGAGAATTGTACAGAAACGAATTCAGAAAAATTCTAAATCACGAATTTAAAAATAGCGATAGAGAATGTATAAAATATTATTCACATGAAGCACTTCTTTTTTAAGCTCAACAGTTACTGGAAGTACGAAACAGGACGGAAACTAAAATACTCGTGATTTAAAGGTACTCTAATTTAAATACAATTTTGACAATCAATTAATTCACATAAGTTATAATATTTCATATTTGGCTGAGGTTGTTGTAGTCCGCAAAACGTACCAATCACATGTTTAGAGAGAAATATTTTCAGAAACCTACTACTTTTAATATAAAACAGTATTTATTTAGATTCATCGTAATTTAAAATTGCATTCTGAAGATATTATGTACTATTAGGTTCCCGACCTGAGTTTTGGACACTGTACTGTGCACAGTGCACGGACAGGCACGCCTCGCTTGAATCACTGTCAATTCAATCTGGACATCCTAATCAGCGAATTCAAAATTCCTTGAGATTATTTTAATCATGTCAACCCCACCTGTGCCTGTTCAACCTGGAGGAATTCACAATGACTGGAAATTAGATGGAAACACTCGACCAATTGTTGTTTTGGAACAATTATCTGACTCTCATAGAGAAAGGTACTGATTTTATATGTATAAAGATAACACAACCGTCAAATATTATGGTTTGGAAAACCACGTCACAGATTCGAAAAAGTTGTATTGCTATTGGCGCACACTGAAGTGTTTATACTGACTTATATTTAGATTTCTCGATGCATCTCATGAACCCCTGGCCTCAACACACATGTCCAGAATTTCCTCGAGAGAAAAGACAGAACATTTCCCGCCCCAAACCAGAGATAGACCGTATAAATGTGATGAGTGTGGAAAGTGCATGCATCTATTCGAAGGAGACATCTAGAATCGCATACAGGAGCGGGAGGTGGGAAGTCCTACGCATGTGTCCATTATCAAAAATCATTCGGCACTTCTACTGGGTTACGCAACCACTTGAGGACTCACACACAAATCAAACCTTATCATTGTGGAGACTTTGGAAAAGATTTTGCTGATTTTGGTTCTTTTAGAAAACACATAGGAATTCAAGCTGGCGAGAGACCTCATTCATGTCCACATTGCAAGAAATCTTTCACACAACAGGGAAGCTTAAAAACACACTTGCGAACTCATACTGGAGAGAAACCGTTTGAATGCGAGTATTGTGGGAAATTCTTTACCCTAAGAAGTTCGTTGAAATTGCATATTCGGACTCACACTGGAGAACTCCCTTATTCTTGTGAACATTGTGAAAAAACCTTTGCTCGAAAAGACGCATTCGTAGCACACAGGAGAACCCACACTGGTGAGAAACCTCATGTGTGCCAAATCTGCAATAGAGCATACCGTCTGAAGGCAGCCCTGTTGGACCATACGCGAAGATGTCACGGTGGAGAGAAACCGCTCGTCTGTTCCCTTTGTGAGCAGAGCTTTTTTGACAAAGGAGGTCTCGGAAATCACATGCGAACACACACTGGAGAGAAACCATATGGATGTGAGCATTGTGAGAAATCATATGGACGTTCAAGTGCTTTGAAGGTCTATTTGCGGGTTCACACTGGTGACAAGCCGTTCCAGTGCAACTACTGTAAGAAAAGATTTATGATTTATTCATAAGCAAACTCTAAAATTACACATTTTTCGTTCTCATACTGGAACAACGAAACCACATTGCTGTGAACAGTGTGATAAGGGATTTATAACTTTGTTGGCATTGATGGCACATCTACGAGTCCACACTGGGGAGAAGCCCTACAAGTGTCTATTTTGTGAAAAACTGTTCTCCAGTGAAACGGGTTTAGGAAATCATGTGCGAGCACACACGGGAGAGAAACCTTATCGTTGTGAGCATTGTGAGAAAGGTTTTTGCACAGTTAGGTACATTAAACCGACATTTGTGGGTTCGCACTGGTGAGAAACCGTTTCAGTGTAACTACTGTGAGAAGCGATTTATGTATTACGAGAGGCTAAAATCTCGCATTATGCAGATCCATACTGGAGGAAAACCTTATTGTTGTGGCGAATGTGATAAAAGTTATTTAACTTTGGCGGCATTGAAAGTACATTTACGCAACCAAATTGATGAGAAGCCCTAACACCGTAAATTCTGTGACAAGATGTTCTCCAGCGATACGGGTTTCGAGAATCACATGCGAACACAAACTGGAGAGAAACTTTTTGGTTGTATTGTCACGTGACGTTTGCACGGAGCTATGCTTTGAAAGCTCAACTGCGTAAATCCCACGTTTCTTAAAAGTAAACTTTTGTCCTTTAATTGTATTCCATTTTTCTTTCATAATATCACAACCACGAGAAATCTTGAAAAGTATTGACAAGTCGAGGGTAGAGAATTCATATGACCTATTTGTATAGCTGTTACAATTATAGTATTAAAAAATAATTATAAATCAGAACACGAATTGTCTATTCAAGGATTAGCCTCCTTCATAACCTTCATTTAATTCATAGTATCGTCAGGGTTTCTCTAACTGAAGGAGTGTGGATTCACTGGGACAATGATATTTTCTAATAACCTGATTTCATAATTGACATATTATTGGCATTGGCATCAGTCATCTCAGAGTAATTGTTACGGGCCTTTCATTTTTTTACCTTCTTAAACAATTATTTAATTACTTAAAAATGTTCAACAAATATTGACACAATTCAAACTCTTCTGCTTGTACAACCATTTTATTGTTTTCATTTCCAAAATGTTTTTAAATTACTTTCTAGTATTTTTGTCGCACTTCTTATCCAGGGGCGAATTAAAATTCGGCCGGAGCCAGTTATAATAATAGCACTCATTTGTATTCAGTTTAGTTTAGATTGGATTCCACTACACAGACATATAGAAAAGGCCATCAGAATACTCTATTAAGGACAAGCACTTATTGAAGACCCAACTCAAAAAGTCATAGACACAAATTAATTCAGTGGATAGGGGACACTCATAAAGCGGGAGAACCAATTACACATAAACCAAAAATTAAAAATAAATCCGTACACTATACAATAAAACGAATTCAAAAATTA
This sequence comes from Protaphorura tricampata, assembly GCA_034698835.1. Lineage (NCBI taxonomy): Eukaryota > Metazoa > Arthropoda > Collembola > Poduromorpha > Onychiuridae > Protaphorura > Protaphorura tricampata. The sequence goes on along the minus strand of JAQGCB010002482.1, from coordinate 6,460 downwards.
ATATTAAATGTCGAAATCCGGAATTTAAAAATAGCGTTAGCGGAAGTAGAAAATATTATAGCCAGGCGATCGTTCCATTTATTGAGTTCAGCAATCACTGGCCGGGACAGAAATTAAAGTACTTGGGATCTAAAGGTACATAAATTTTAATAATATTTTCAGTCAATTAATTCACAAAAGTTACATTATTGTATGGAAAGGAAACTAACATTACCGCCAAACATACCCGGCCAATGTCAAGTTATGAGAGGCAAATATTTTCAAAATACGATTTTCAACATTATTTCGACCATCGTCAAATATTAAAGGACAAGGCAACTTTGGCATGGAAAGGTGCCGTTCGGTTGGGATTGGCTGGAATTTGGATATGTTGTAGCCCTTGACGTTCTGAACAACTTTTGTGAAGGTCGCAGTCCGGGGTGAGTTACCGTTTGGCCGCTATAAATACATAGGGTCCATGCAGGGTGCTTAAGTAGACTTTTAGAGTGCCGAGCTATGTCGTCCGTACGGCGTAGCATGCCCAGTGTACATGCCACGTTGTGTGCCTTCTAGCAGTCAAACGGTACCTCCCCCCCCCGGGTTGCGACCTTCACAAAAGTTGTTCAGGAGGACAAGGGCTACAACATATCAAAATTCCAGCCAATTCGAACTGAACGGGGATATCCCATGCCCGAGGTGCCTTGTCCTTGAACTCAGTAAATATTATATGTTCGTAGGTTTTCCGATTGGATTTTGATACTGCATTCGGTCCAACAATAACTTGGACAGGCACGCTTACCGTGAATCACTGATAATTCAATCATGATATCTCGATCCACGAATTCAAAATTATTTTTTAACCATGTCAACTCCACCTGCTCAACCTGGAGGAATTTACATTGATTGGAAATTGGATGGAAGGACTCGAACAGTTGTTGTCTTGCATAATTTATCTGACGCTCAAAGAAAAAGGTAAAGATTTTAATTTAACGAGTTTGTTACATTATTTTGAAGGTCAGACTACCTGAGGAAACAGCAAATACTTTTTTGAAAGTTCGGTTTACTTAATTTTATGACACTGAACTTTTGAATTAGGACTCCAAAAGAATTCTGCGAATCAGGTGCCCACTTGACTAATTCATACACTGATAAGAAAAATTAGCTGCGGGTAACATTTTACTAGGCAAAATGTGTACCTTTCAATAATAACGCATTAATAACATTGTCTACTTGAAAAATTGTAGTTACAAAAAACACATGATCTCAGTTGACTGGTTCGGAACATTTGTATTAGATCACATTGTAGTATTCATAATTCGTACACGTCCAAAAATAAGTACGTGGAATTGGCCACCACTGATTTCACACTTATTCGGTAGCCATGTCTAGTTAGAATTGGTATTAATAATTAATCTTGATAATATTTAGATTTCTCAACGTATCTCCTGAATTACCGACCTCAACTCCCATGACCAGAATTCTTGCGAGAGAGAAAGTAGTTTACAAATGCGAACCATGTAATAGGAACTATTCAACGAAACAGAATCTGGAGACGCACACTTCAAATATTCATATTGGGAAACAATATAAATGTAACTTCTGCTCGAAACTCGTTAAAAATTTAAGACTTCATTTGAGAAGCCATACAGGAGAGAGACCGTATAAATGTGAAGTGTGTGGAAAGTGCTTCAAACATGCATCTAATAAAAAAGACCATCAAGTAACACACACAGGAGAGAAGTCCTACGTATGTACCCATTGTCAAAAATCATTCGGCACTTCTACTAGACTAAACAACCACGTGAAAACTCACATGCAAGTTAAACCTTTCACCTGTGAAGTGTGTAAAAAACAATTTGCTAGAAAGGAATATTTGAATCAACATTTCCGAACACATACTGGAGAGAGACCTTATCCTTGTGAGCAGTGTGGAAAAGATTTTCCCAGTTCCGAATCTTTTGGAAGACACATGAGAATACATACCGGCTTGAAAACTCATTCCTGTCCGCATTGCGAGAAATCATTCGTGGAACCGAGTGACTTAAAAAAACACATGAGAACCCATACTGATGAAAAACCATTTCAGTGTAAATTTTGTGGGAAATCTTTTAAACAAAAACTGTCGATGAGATTGCATCTGCGGGCTCACGTAGGGGAGCGTCCGTATCCTTGTGAACATTGTGAAAAAACGTTTGCTCGTAAACACGTGTGCGAAGCACACATGAGAACACACACTAATGAGAAACCTTATGAGTGTCATATATGCCATAAAGCATTTAGTCAAAAGTCGACGCTTTGGGGTCACATGCGAGGATGTCACGGTGGAGAGAGACCGCACATCTGTTCCATTTGTAAGAAGAGCTTTGCCCATAAAGGAGATCTTGTAAAACACTTTCGATCTCACACTGGAGAGAAACCATATCGTTGTGAACATTGTGAGAAATCTTATGCACAATCAAGTTCTTTGAAGATACATTTACGAATTCACACTGGGGAGAAGCCGTATAAGTGTAACTACTGTGGGAGAAGATTTATGTATAGCAACAATCTAAATTCTCACATTATGCAAACTCATACTGGTGAGTAACCTCATTGTTGGGAACAGTCCGGCAAGACTTTTGTGAGTTCAGCAACATTAAATAAACATCTTCGAATCCACACTGTGGAGAAGCCCTACAAGTATTTGTGATAAATGGTTATCACAAATATGTGTTATGGATGTTATGGAATTTATAATGACTGGAAATTAAATGGAATGACTCGACCAGTTGTTGTCTTGGATCGATTATCTGACTCTAGAAGGAAAACGTAATGATTTTACTAATTCTAACTGCGCGCAATGCTAATCTTGTTATCTTTTAGTCATAAGCAATAATTTATTTTAAATCACGATTATACAAAATATTTATTTAATTTCGTTGATTTTTATGGTTATTCTTGAGCCGGTAATAATCGTGATTGTATAAACAATTGATCATAATCGGGGAACCCAGAACCCTCTAAAGTATTTATCAAAGATTCCGGGAATAGAGCCATGCATGTTTAGTTATAATGGATTCGGACAATAAATGGACTGACAAATCCTGATATTTAGATTTCTGGACGCATCCGAAGAGATAACTGACTCAGCTCCTATGACCAGAATTGGAATGAGGAGACGAAACGGAAAAGGACATTTCCAGCGACGCATCCGAACACATACCGGTGAAAGGCCTTACACTTTTGAGCATTGTGGAGAAGAATTTCCGGATTCTAGATCATTTCGAATTCATAGAGGCGTAAAAAAACATTCCTGTGAATATTGCAAAAAAACTTTCTCAAGATCGGGACACTTAAAAAACCACATGAGAACTCATACTGGAGAGAAACCATATAAGTGTGAATATTGTGGAAAATCATTTACACAAAGTGAGTCCATGAAATTGCATCTTCAGAGTCACACAGGAGAACGCCCTTATTCCTGTGGACATTGTGAAAAAACATTTACTCGTAAAGATGTGTGTGAAGCACACAGAAGAATCCACACTGCAGAGAAACCTTTTAAGTGTCACATTTGCCTCAAAGCATTTAGTCAAAATGCAGGTCTTTGGAGTCATATGCAGAGTTGTCACATTGGAGACAAACGATATGTGTGTTCCTTTTGTAAGAAGGGCTTTTGTGACAAAGGAAATCTTGCAAGTCATGTTCTTACTCACACAGGAGAGAAGTCTTATAGTTGTGATCATTGTGGAAAATCTTATCCGCGGTCAGGTGCGTTGAAGGTACATCTGCGTGTTCATACTGGTGAGAAACCGTTCCAGTGTAATCACTGTGAGAGAAGATTTGCATCGAAGCCGAATCTAAAAGCTCACATTATGCGTTCTCACACTGAAGGGAAGCCGCATATTTGTGAAGAGTGTGATAAAAGTTTTAAAACCTTGTCGGATTTAAAATCACATTTACGAGTCCACACGGGCGAAAAACCCTACAAGTGTCAATTTTGTGAAAAGCTATTCTTGGATAAATCGTATTTGCAGAGACACACGCGAGCACACCTTGGAGAGAAACCCCATCGTTGTGAACATTGTGAGAAATCTTTTATAGTAGCAAGTGCACTCAGGCTTCATTTGCGGGTTCACACTTGTGAGAAACCGTTTCAGTGTAACAACTGTGAGAGACGCTTTATGGATAAGGCCAGTCTCAAATTCCACATTATGCGATCTCATACTGGAGAAAAATTGTTGTAGAAAGTGTTATAAGCGTTTTATAGATGCCAAATCCTTAAGAAGGCATCTTCGAGTTCATACTGGGGAAAAGCCATATAAGTGTAATTTCTGTGAAGAATGGTTATCCAGTGATTCGGCTTGTAAGAGCCACATGCGAACACACACTGGGGAGAAACCTTATCGTTGTAACTATTGTGACTTGACCTTTACACAGAACGTTGGATTGATGTCGCATTTGCGTAAATCCCATGCTTCTTAAATGTGACTTTTTTCGTTCAGTTAGATTTTTTCCCTGTTATCATAAATCCAAAAGTATCTCTTGTAAAATTATTATGACAAGCCGGGTGAACGGAATTTATATATGTGATCTAATTTGTAAAATTATTACAATTACTATATTAATATCTAATTCCAAATTCTTAATGTACGTATTGTGTATTCACGTATTTTCTAAATAAGTCATGTTCAGATAATGAGTATACATAACAATAATCCATTCATATTTTTCGAACCACTCGGGTTGCCTTGTATCGTCCCAAAGTCAACTTTATTTGATATGAATCAATTAATAGGAATACGTCATACGCCCATGGATTGAGTAATAGTTTTTTTTGTTTTTTTTTTGCTTGTGTTCTCTACTTTTTTGGTTTTGGCTTATAGGGCAATGAATAAAATATTTGTGCAGAAAAAAATACATGACACTCTTTCTGAATACCTATGTATATCCCATAGCTTATGTATAAATATATGTATAAGCTATGATATAAACTAGACAGTCAATAAAGAACATACAACATGTATTATCCCAAACTCACTAAACCCTCTTTTTTCAACGCGATGGTACCTAGATATGTATAGTCGCATCCTTATGAACTACCTGCTCTGCTCTACTCAAAAACTCAAAGGGTAATGAAAATAAATTGTGAACAAAAGGAAAACAAGTTCTGATTCTTTTTTGTTTTCATCATCCGGTCGTCAGGCAGGAAACAAGAGTAAATATTTTGCTCCCAAATTGTAACGTGTAACGCAAGGTATAAGCTGGGTAGTGTTATAAAAGTTCACAAAATTATTTTATACTTTTTCAACCTTAAAAATTTTGTTTAAAAAATTTCGACAAGGGTTTAAAGCAAGTAAGCTAACTGAATTTCGTGTATTTTGCGTCATATTTTAAACAAATCTATTCCAACAAATAATTAGAATTTATTTTGTATTGTATTTAATACAGCACAATTAAGGCACAGAGATGTCAACCGCACCTGTTCAACATGGAGGAATTCACAAAGACTGGAAATTGAATGTAAGGACTCGACCAGTTGTTGTCCTGGAACGATTACTCGACTCTGGAAGGAAAACGTAATGATTTTAATTTAGCAAGGATTTAATTCTATAATCTATGGTCAGTCTTCTGAATCAGAGACTTTCTCCTTGATCTCGTCTTGTTTTTTTTCTATCTTGAAAGTCGACAGATTCTTATGATTTCACTTAATTTTTGAATTAAAACTCCGACTTTTTATAGCACCTAATTTTATTCACCGTATTTGACAGAATTCAAAAACTGATCAAAAGTTTTCTGTTGGAGACATTGTAACAACATAAAACATGTACCAATAAAAATAAAGATTATACCTAATTCTAAAATTGTGGTTTGGGAAAACTGAAGTTCTCAATATAGACAAACAGAGAGTTGTTGTTGTATTAGGTCACATTCGCATCTGAATTGGGAAAAAAATAAACTGATTTTTTCTATTATAGCAATTTTTTCTTAAAATTTTGTAGCCCTTGAAAATCGAATTTCCGGGTTATTGGAGTGAACAAAATCATGGATATAATAATGGTTTATTATTTTTACTATTGTTTTTTATTATTCTTATTGTAGTGAAGCACACATGGGAACCCACAACGGAGAAAAACGTCATGTGTGCAATATTTGCCAAAAATCATATACTGCAAAATTTAGCCTTTTGGGTCATATTCGAGGTTATCACGGTGGAGAGAAACCGCACATCTGTCCCATTTGTAAGAAGAGCTTTTCGGAAAAATCAAATTGTGTAAAACACATTAGGGCTCACTCTGGAGACAGGCCATATTGTTGTGAACTTTGTGATAAAGCATATAAAGCATTAGGTGCGTTGAAGGTGCACTTGCGGGTTCACACTGGTGAGAAACCGTTCCAATGTAACTACTGTAAGAGACGATTCATGTACAGCCACAATCTAAAATTCCATGTCATGAGATGCCATACTGGAGAGAAACCTCATCGTTGCGAGCAATGTAAT
>JAQGCB010002481.1:0-11460 GCA_034698835.1 Protaphorura tricampata | reverse complement strand
AATACCTCCAGTTCACCTGACAAAATACTGAAGTTTGATTCGTCCCTCGCGGGATATGTCAATTAATGAGAGTATTTATATAAATACGACGGGCATCGAAAGTCCTTAGCAACGAAATGGTCTGACGTGATATATAAAATATTTGCTTCTAATTATTTAGAAAGAAATGTCCGATCTATACAGATGTGTCGACTTCTTTTCATAGGAGTACTTGCTCTAGCTTATAACCTAATATGTTAAGTACTATATTTGTATATTTATAGTAATACCGAAGGAAAGCAGATGATATAAATCCTTTGTTTATAAATATTACGCACGGCTTTTTTTAGTTTCAACTATTTTATTTTTATTCCTGAATGTCATACAATTATTCTTGTAAAATTCTTCTTTGACTGGACCTCTGGTCATATCAAATAAATCTCTTCAATTAAATTCAATAGTATCGCTTCCACACATTTAATTCTAGCATTGTAATAACCCAATGCGCTTTGTCACACATTGATTTATGAGGCATCGATTCAATTAACACCCACTCGCATATCAATAATTCCTCATTAATATAAATAGTATGTAATATTATTGCTTCCACACATTTAATTCTAGCACTGTAATAACCCAATGCGCTTCGTTACAAATTGATTTAAGAGGTGTCGCTTCCATTCGCCCCAATTAGCATATCGTTCATTTCTCTTCATTACGAAAAATGAATTCATATTTTTGCTTCAACGTTCTATTACAAGTAAACGTTGGGCTCTTAGACGATTTGCATAATGTTGATTTTTAAGCCGCTATGCCGTTTCTCTAGTTGCTTCTCTTGTGTTTCCTCGATGCTGTCTGCGATCTGTGTTATTCGTTCCGGAAAGGTACATTCGTCGACCCCGTGCTTCGCCAAGGTACGTTTTCTAGGCATTTCCAAGCACTTACCTTGGAGCATAAACATCAGCAAGGAGCAGTTTTAGGTAATAACCCTGTGTCTTTCATCAGAACGCACGGACGGACAGACAGACGGACAGACATATCATTCGCAATAAGTCATTTACTCCGTATATTACATTACGTCGCACGACTTAATAACGGACGACGTTAAAGAAAATTCATTTAGCACTCACTCCTCGGTCCAGAAGAAAAAAAATGCAGCTTGTAATGACCTCCATATCCTATTTTCTCTTTAGTCTTTGCTCATATTGAACAGACACAACCAGTAGAGAACACACTTCTCCGAAAAATACTAACATTGAAATTCCTGTGTCTGGTCACCAGGATCCACCATTTACAATGACACTTTCAGCAGTGACCAAATGGATTTGTATTTGTTTTTGTTTATTGGCAATAGGGTTGAATATTTGAGTTCATCAACAGGAGCAATAGTGAATAAACGGAGTGGTTTCGGCAAATATTGCAACAGTACGTCCAAGTGTAATCGATGTGCATGGCTGACCTGTCAAGATGGACTCTGTGCGTGTGCAAAAGTAGAAGAAATGGTGTACGATGAAACGAGGGCGAAATGTGTTTCGAAACCTGGTGAACGTTGTAAGTATGAAGTGGACGATGGAATCTACGAAAGAAATGACTGTGTGCCACACGCCGCTTGTAATGACGCTGGAGTTTGCGTCATATCCTATTTTGAAATTACAGATGGATATTGTTTGCCACAAGGAAAAAATGAGAAGAGTGTGCCTCAGTGACAGGATGCAGAACAGACAAATTCCTAAAATGTTTGAGATGAACGAGTAATTGTGAGCGCAGTATGAGCGAAATTGACTTGGATTTAGGAAGCGCCTGTATTGGATTAGCCGGTAGACCTTGCCTAGACAGCAAGTGCACAACGAATGCAGTACGCAATCTGGAAGGCTTATGCTTGTGCGCGGAGGAATACTTCCAAAATGACCAACAAAAATGTCAAACCAAGAAACTATATTTGGACTAAATTTTAACTAAATTCGGAATGCGGCTCACGGGATGCATTTCTTCAGTGCTGGAAAGGAAGTTGTTGTTGGCAACCCAAACTACGCAAAATTTCGGAATGCATCAGAGTCCGATGAGACACAATCAAAAATGTTTGTGACTAAACACCTTCCCTCGATTCAGATACAAGGGACCTGCGGACATAAGATAACAACATCACTAGGAATAATCCATTCCCCTAACTATCCATCAGTATTACCGTACGATGGATATGAAAATTGGACATGGTTGATAACATCACACAAAAACACTCTCATCCAGTTTACATTTCTATCATTGGATACTGAGAGTTGTTGTGATTACGTCAACGTCTATGACGGAAACACCATTACACACAAGTTGCGAGTCAGCGCTAGAGGTAGTAGTATTCCTGGCGCATTGAGGTCCGCCGGCAATGAAATCTTTGTGCGTTTCATAACTGATTGAGGTACTGCGTACAGAGGTTTTCAAGCGAGTTATGAAGAGCTGAAGCCCATTGAAGAGTGTGTGGGATTAGCCAATACACCTTGTAACAAAAATGGATATTGTGTTCCAAAACTGTGTGTTCAGACAAGAGTCAATGTGTCGGTAGCTCAGAGTACACCGCCACAGGTTCTACAGGTTCCTGCGGTTTTGCACATGGGAGAACGTGAAACAAGGTTGACACCTGCAGTTATTCATTTGTGTGTGTTCGAGGGAAATGCGCATGCAAACACCCACTGCATTAAATATACACAAATGGGGACAAGTGCGTTAGTATAGTCACCGGCCCATGTACTGAAGACACAGACTGCATTCAAGGATCAAATTGCAAGGTCAATAATAAAACATCATTGAGATTTTGTGAATGTGACGAAGGACTCGTTGGGAATGCGGAGGGGGAATACGAGATTGGACATGGGAACAGGTGCAATAGCTACGACGAATGTGATACTTTGGCTGGTTTGATTTGCGTGGACGGAATGTGCAGTTGTCCTGATCAGTCCATGTTTTTTAACATAAGAGATTGTGTGTGCCAAGGACTGGTGCACTTCCGTTGTGGAAAACATGACGACACCAGACCAACACCAGTGTGTAGAAAATGCCGAATGTGTTGTATCCCGTGAATGACTCTTTGGTGTTTGTCAATGTCGGACTGGGTTCGAAGAAACGGGGGGACGGATTTGCGAGTAAATAATTAGCACGGTCATAGAAGTCGTGGAAGTGGAAGAAACACCAGACCATAACGTTGTATCGAAAAAGAATCAGGATTATATCCCGAGGCTTAAAGAAGTCTGGTAATTATAAAATTTAGTTTAAAAGAATTAATTTACAAATCATTCTCACACTCTATTATTTCTTTGTCGAATTTGACTTAATATAATAAATTATATGCTAATTAAACGTTCAATCCGGAAAACACTGATTTACTTTACCAGTCACCCTACACATGCGATTATTTAAAATTGAAACATGTAGTTTTGTCATTTCTATTTAAAATCACTTTGATTTCAATGTATTAACTTTCGAAATTGATCCGGTCTATCATCAGTAGGTCCAACTATTTCAACGACAGGGGCGTATATAGGTTCCTCAATTAGATTATCGAAGTGAAAATACGTGTAACAGAATTCTCTAGATTTTACTATGGACTAGGGTACGTCATATCTCAACGTCGTATTTTAACTGTAGTATACAAATTATATTTCCGTTACGGTTAACTGACAAATCGATTAAAAATTGAACACCCAGGTATTTGTAGTGTAAATCAGCTAAATTAAATGAACGAATCTATTATAAAATTCCTACTGGGGAAACGTTTTGGTTAACCCGGTTCATCTATCGGCTATAAAATTCGGAATACATTTTTTAAGACTCGATATTTGCGATTTTCAGTATGATGTTCAGTTACTAACGCTAATGACCCACCCTGTAAATTGTATGTCCACACTTCGAATAGGTTGGCATTGATTATTTCATCAAAAATCATTGATGTATTATTGCAAAACTAAACTATACTCCTTCATTCAGTCATTCATTCATACTTGTAGTGCATATAGGGTTAAATAAAAACTGCAGAGTCTGCCAAATAACGCATTACACATTAGAGACGTGATCCATACGACTTGTTTTTTGATTAGTGTGCTTTAGACCAACGTTCGCAAATACCGAGGTTATCTTCAATGACCCGTAGCAATTCATTCTGTCGTCCTACATGTCGAAGTCAAGTAGAACCTACACGACCAGTTGTGCTCAAGAAAAAATTGGAGTTAAGATAAGCTCTATCCTGTTTACTCTTCCACTCTTCTGGCTCATTTCGAAAGAACAACGAGTAGACAACACACTCATCGAATAATTATTCTATAATATATATCCTTTAGAATTCCTGTCTGTTTCTGGAGATTCACAATTTACAATGATACTTTCAGGATTGAAGCCATGGATTTGCTTTTGTTTATTGGCAATAACTGTGGAACATTTGCATTCAACAACTGGAGCATCAGTGAATAAACGGAGTGGTTTCGGCGAATTGTGCAACAGTACGTCCAAATGTAATCGAAGTGCTTGGCTCACCTGTCAAGATGGACTATGTGCTTGTGCAAAAGTAGAAGAAATGCTGTACGATGAAATAAATGCGAAATGTGTTTCCAAAGCTGGTGAACGTTGCAAGTATGAAGTGGACGATGGAATTTACGAAAGAACTGAGTGTGTCCCATACGCTTCTTGTAATAATGATGGAATTTGTGCTTGTGATCTAAACTACTTTGAAGTTTCGAATGAATATTGTTTGGAACAAGGAGATACGGGAGAGGCCTGTGTTTCAGACACAGGTTGCAAAATAAATAAATTCCTAAAGTGTTTGAATGGGCAATGCATTTGTGAGCCCGATGTAAGTGAAATTGGTTTAGTCTCAGAAGATGGATGTGTTGGATTGGCTGGTAAAACTTGTCTGGACAACAAGTGCACAGTAAATGCAGCATGTAATGCAGAAAGCATTTGCACGTGCACGGACGAATACTTCCAAAACAACCATTCAAAATGCCTACCAAAGAAAAAACATTTGGAGACTTGTGCGCATGATTCGGAGTGCGAGTCAAGAAACGCATTTCTTCAGTGCTGGAATGGAAGTTGTGATTGCGATTCAAATTATGCAAGATTTTGGAATGGATCGGATTACAAGGGCACACAACCAAAATATTCAGTGACAAATCGCCTTCCATCGGTTGAAATAAAGGGCACTTGCTCACAAGAAATGCCACCACCGCCAGGAATAATCCAGTCTCCCAAGTATCCACATCCCTACGGTTTCTATGGAGAATGTAGTTGGTTGATCACGTCTGGCATAAATACTATAATTCAGTTCAAATTTTTATCATTGGGGATAGCGAATAGTTATGATAATGTGTACATCTACGACGGAAGCACCACGAATCAAAAATTACTACTTTCTGTTAGCGGGAGCTATATTCCTGGAATTTTGAAGTCCACTGGGAACAAACTGTTCGTACGTTTCATGTCTTCAGGTTCTGGATATTATAAAGGTTTTCAAGCAAAATACGAAGAGATGAAAACCACTGAAGAGTGTGTGGGTTTAGCAAATACACCTTGTAGCAATAATGGACACTGTGTTCCCAATGCTGTGTGCTCTGACAAGGGTCAATGTCTGTGTAAGTCAGGATACACGGTCACTTCGACAGGTTCCTGCGGTCTCTCACATGCAAACCCGTGCCATGAAGTAGATATTTGCAGTGACTCCTTCGTATGCTCTGAAACAAAGTGCACATGCAAACACCCACGCCATCAAATTTACACAAGTGGGGACAAGTGTGTTAGCATTGTCTCCGGTCCGTGTTCTGATGACACAGACTGTGTTCAAGGAGCAAATTGTAAGGTCATTAATGAAACGGGGTTAGGATTTTGTGAATGTAACAAAGGACTCGTTGAGAATGCACAAGGGAAATGCGAGATTGAACATGGAAACAAGTGCACGCTTGGTTCTGACATGTGCGATAAGTTGGCTGGTCTGATGTGCGTGAACGGACTGTGTAGGTGTCCTGATCAGTCCATGCTTTTCGACACAAGAGATCGTGTGTGTCAAGGACTTGTTCACTTCCGCTGTGGGGAAAGGAAAGAAGACCAGCTTCCTTGTGTGGACAACGCAGAGTGTGTTGTATCCCGTGAAGGGCTTTCGGGTGTCTGTCAGTGTCGGCACGGATTTAAGGAATCAAAAGAGCGTCTTTGCGTCGTAAAACCAGATGCAGTGAATGCAGTTGTCGAGGAAAAGTCAGAACAAGACCTGTTTTTGGAAGACAAGTAGCATTAAATTATAAGGCTAATGACCAAAATAGTTTTACACCTAATTTGTTACACAGAATTAAACTATCAGTTTTATTCCCATGACACGAGTCAATTTCAATTGAATAAAATTAATTGATTAGAGTTCAACCAACAACACGCCCCGTCAGTTTCTCATCACATGCATCACACGAGGTCATTCGACTCCGACTGCGTCATTGTCTGTCTTGATGCATTGGCCTAGCCTCTCGCACCTGCATAGAATAATCAAGGTGTAAGAGTAAAAATAATATCCACACAGTACAGCAAAGTGGCAAGGAATGATCCGCACCACTAACTGTAAGATGCAAATGGTACTCAACTCAAATAAGGCGATACCTTCATATACATTTTGCAACCAAGAACACTGAGAAGAGTGAACGGAATGAGTCTAAATACCAAGAAAATTGCTTAATTCCCATAGTACTATTCCCACCCTTTACTGTACCGTAGGATTCACTGGCACGAAAACACGTCACTTTTCAATTGTCATATGTTACCGTCAACAACAAAAATCATGCTCATCGATTTTTTACTCCGTGACTAACTCAATGCATTGAATGGACCTGTTATATGGAATAGCAAATTATAAAGTATACGTCCGTGTGCAATGATTTTTATACACTTACTTTCTGGCAAATAATCTGTAGCCGATGATCTAGCTGTTAGGAATCTCTCTGAACCGTGTGGAAATTGCACAGGAGAACTCGTAGGCACTCGTAATTCACTGTTGAAATGCAACGAGAACTTGATTGTTCACACCAAGTGATGAACGCGATACAGTTATACAATAAACTGTGCAAGCACAGGCAGTATGCGAAAGACTGACCGTCGAAAGAAAGTGTGTAGTAGGAAGACAAAACAAACAACTAACAACGAATGGGTTCAACCAATGCAAATTACCAATCTTTATGTGCTGATATTAGTGGGTGTTGCAGTAAAATATGACAAACACTGACCGTCGAAAGAAGTGGGTGTTGTAGTAATATATGACAACCACTGACCGTCGAAAGAAACGGATGTTGTAGTAAAACATGACAACCACTGACAGTCGAAAGAAGTGGGCGTTTAGTAAAATATGACAACCACTGACCGTCGAAAGAAGTGAGTCTTGTAGTAAAACTTGAAAACATGGCCTTCGAAAGAAGTGGGTGTTGTAGTAAAACATGAGAACCACTGACCGTCGAAAGAAGTGGGCGTTGTAGTAAAACACAACATGTACTCACCCCAGAAAGAAGTATGTGCAAGGTTCTATTTGCGCTTCTAATGAGCCATGTCCAACTGCGCTGCGCGCTTCAGAGCGCGCGCTGCGAATAAAAATGTAAATTCAAATATCGGAAAATGGCGAACAAACTGAAATTTTAAATTGAGCAAAAATTCTCAAAAATTCCCAAGAATTTCAAAATGTCTCAAAGTTTTCAGCAAACGACAAAAATTTCAGAATTTCAAAAATTTTGCAATTTTTTTAAACAAAAATTGAAATTTTTTAATTTTTTTTGTAAAGTTTGAAAACCTGTTTTCGGTACATAAGACGCGTAATTAAATTTAGAATAAAATGGCTATCTCACTTTTAATATAAAGTTAAAATTGAGAAAATTAGGACGGATCTACGGTTGGCTTTGACTCACCCTGTATATGAGTTACAATTGTTTCATGCAACAATGGACTTTGAAATAAATGTCAACATTTTACGACTGTTTTTTGTGTGACATTGATTCACATTTTCGGTGGGGATGACGCGGAATCCGGATATCGAAATCATGTACATACTGTATATTTAAATTGTAATGATTTCCCAACGGTAACCACAGCAGGAGATTTACCATCAACAAAATTTGCAAGGAAATTATTTATTTGAAGTGTTTAATTTTTAAAATTGTTTTATGACAGGAAATATTTTTTAGTAATGTTGTGATCACATTGTAACTTAATCTCCTCTGCTTTGTAATTACTGATAACGTATGTCCTGTAACAATCAGCAGAGTAGTATTAAAATGTATGTAGGTAGTAACACGGATTGAGTCTGAGTCTGACCGCTTCACAATTATAAATTCTGATACGAAATTTTAATACTGATAACATAATCTCACGGTCACAAGACAAATGCTCAGGTCTACGTTTACATTTTTATTCCTATTTCTGCCTTGTGTTCGAGTCCATGTAATTGTAAAGTAGACAATCCTAAAATTTGACTCGTCGGGTGGGGATTCAAAATGAAATACATCCACTCAAAGAATTCCTACGAAGAAATTGACCCAGTGCCGCCACAGAGGGTTCTTAAGAAATATTTACGTCACACAATAATTGCTTTTGGAATTGGTGTAGTGACAGTCCTGGTCCTGGTTATCGTAAATATATTCAGTACCCCTGTGTCCAATATTAACGGCAATAGTGAGAAATTTCTTAAGTCTTCGCCCGGAAATGTGGAAAATTCGGAAGGACGTAATAGCTCTGTAGACCCTCCCCTTGAAGAAGAACTCGTTATTGAATTGAGTCAAGGGACAGTGCGAGGTAAACGAATGATTTCGCGTGGAGGCAGGGAATACTTGGCTTTTCTGGGCATTCCATACGCTAAACCACCGGTGGGTGCACTCAGATTTCAGGTAATCAAACTAATAAATTGCAAGCAAGTAAAATGCGAAAGACCCCGAAAGAAATGTATATGTTCCAGTTGGTGATATTATTAGTTATGTAATAATATCCTTAGCCACCCGTTGAAGCCGAACCATGGAATGGAACACTAGATGGCACACAATTTCCATCACTTTGTGTTCAACACGATAAGTACAATCCAAATCGGAGTGAATTGAAGTCAATTGGTTCTGAGGATTGTCTGTACATGAACGTTTTCACACCCAAGGTAAAAGAGGCGTGGCAAGCTGAGTACTTTCATATGACGGTAAATCAATGTTAAATGCTGCTCTTAGAATATGACAACACTCAAGAAGCGAATCGACCTCCAAAAATTCCCAGTGATGGTGTATATTCATGGGGGAAATATGTATGGTGACGTGAATCGATTCGGGGCTGATTATTTTATGGATGAAGACACTGTTCTCGTCATGTTTCATTACAGGATAGGAGTGTTGGGTAATAATTTGTAATAATTGCAAAATAGGATAAGTACTGACATTTTCATTCTTTATTCAGGATATTTGAATACAAATGATAGTGAAGCACGTGGGAACCAAGGGATGAAAGATCAAGTCATGGCATTGCAATGGGTACAAGACAACATTGGGAAATTTGGAGGTAGTCGCCGTAAGGTGGCAGTGTTTGGAAATAGTTTTGGCGGCATACATATTTCATCCCACATGTTGTCGCCCATGAGCACCGGTACTGAAATTGCCCAATTCAAATTCAAATTCATCCAATTGTTGTACCGAATAATTGATCATTATAATATTTTATGGATTTGCAGGGCTTTTCCAACGCGCCATCTGTCAGAGTGGAACTCTAATTGTCCCAGGTGTACTCACGCAAAATCCAATGGAGCTTGCCCTTGACCTCGGAACGAAATTAAATTGTAGTCGTAATACAACAAAAGAACTCGTGGAATGTTTCCGAAATGCAGACGCCCATGAATTAATTCTGAATAGTTATTTAATGTGGTTCCTAACAAGTGTTGAACCTCCAGCTACCACAAACGAAAACGACGTGTTTTTGTCTGACACGCCAATCGCACTTTTACAAAATGGCCAGATGAATCCGGTCAGCTCAATATTTGGTGCACAATCAGGCGAAGGACTCACACACTCTTTGCGTAAGTCATCTTGACCTTTGATTTTTACTCACAAATATATGTATGCATGTATGTACATATATTTTTTATTCCAGCCGTTCTCTCATCCCCGAATTTAACGGAAGCACTCAATCAAAATTGGGCATCGGCGGTCATCCCGCTTTTAGAACTAAATAATTCTCCGATAATTGAAGACACTCGAAAAATTACAATTGCAAATGCAGTTCGTGAATTTTATTTGGGTTCTAATAATTTGAGTCGAGAAGTCGAGTCCAACTTTACCGCCATGTTTTCAGACAGAAGATTTTTTCATCCAACGAATGTGTTTGCTAAATATCAACTGGAAAGTAGAGGTGGCATTGGCGGTCGTGGTGATCGTCGCAGGCGCACAGAAAATAATGTATACCTCTACTATTTTAACGAAGAGGCAGAGAAGAGTTACGCGGATGCTCTTCTAGATGCTTATGGGTCAACACAATTCTTTGGTAAATAATTTTTGTGTTTGTTTTGGTATTTAGATAATAATTTTGGAATTTTAATTCATAGGTGCTGGACATGCGGATGACCTACAGTTTTTGTTTCCATATGCAGCAATGCCTGCCATTCCTATGGGTTCAAAACACGCCAATTTCTCACAAATGATGATTCGTCTTTGGGTTTCCTTCGCAAATACTGGGTAAGTCTCTTGTATTTAATTTTGGCAAAATTACTCAAAATTATCGTTTTTTTCATTTTCGATACAGAAAGCCAACAGGGACTGATAATGGGTTCGACTGGCTTCCGATTGAACCGGAAAAGCGTTACCGCTGGTTTGAACTCTCATCCCAGCCAAAAATGATTGACTTTTTAGGAGACCGAATGAATTTTTGGGACTCTTTTAATTTGACTGACCTCTACGTGTAAATAAAATTACAATTTTTATTATAAGACGTGTGTTAAAGTTAAAAGTATATTTGCATTACGAAGACAATAATCGAGTATATTGATTTCATTCAACCATCGTTTCACAGAAAAATATTATCAATTGGTTTCCTCTATTGAAAATATTACTCTAACCAAATCACAATTACGATCATACACATTCGCAACACCCGCACAAATTATCGTTAATTTCGTAGGTCAAAGCAAAATAGGAAAAGTCTCATAGAAAATTACAGGACATTCCCTTTGTTCCCTTCTCCATTCAGAAAGGTCATCTAATTTGACCCTATATATCCCAATCAATCCAGGATAGTCTAGGCTCCGAACAGGTCAGGTAATTGTCGCCCTGACCTGAAACCTAATCTGACCTAAAAATTTCCGTACAGTTAAATGTTGACCTGAACCTGAGGGAAAATATTCAGGTTCAGGTAATCGAGAACCCGAACCTAACCTGAGAAATATCAGGTCAGGTAATCAGGTTACCTGAACCTGACCTGAGATATTTTAGGTCAGGTAATTTTAAAATTACCTGACCTAAT